>JAVQJG010165628.1:0-14293 GCA_036024015.1 Craterocephalus amniculus
ATTGTATTGCTCTTTCTTTTATGGCCAAAACTGGGACCTCAGTACTAATTTCGTACCATAAACATGTAAATGTGAGCTGGTATGACAATAAAAGTTCCTTGAATCCTTGAATCCTTGAATCTAGGGTTTACAGGGAATGGTTTTAAGAAGAGGAAACATCCAGTGAGCAGCAGCAGCTAGACCACAATATTTTTTTAATGTCAGAGGTCAGAGGAGACTGGGCAGACTGGTTGGAGATGATAGAAATGTAACAGGAAGTCCAGTCAGCACTGGTTCAAACCAAGGTCTGCAGAACATCATCTCTGAACACACAACACGTCTAACCTTGAAGCAGATGGGCTCCAGCAGCAGAAAACCACGCCGGGTTCCCTCCTGTCAGCTAAGAACAGGAAACTGAGGCTACAATTCACACAGACTCACCAGAACTGGACAAACTGGTCTGATGAGTCTCCAGTTCAGCTCCACATCCAGATGCTCGGCTTGGAATCTGCAAGAAGCATCATGAGAGCATGGATCCAAGCTGCCCTGGATCGACGGTTTCCAGTATTTCTCTGAAGGAAAGCAATCTGAGGATGCAGACGGCTCTAACATGGCAACCCTGAACACCAACAAAGCTTATTTGCTCTGGATGTGATTTCAGAAATAAGATTCAGCGGTTTGATTCGGTCTCTATGAGCAGCTGTTAACATGAGGTTGGATGTGTGAGTTTAGCCGAGTCAGGACCACTTTACGTGAATCAGAGGCCGTTCTGATGCTTCCTGAAGGACGAATAAGCCGCTCCAACGTCTCTTCTTTCATTTAAAAGGTGAAAGAGACAAATTTCTCTTTCTCGGGAGTTCTCTTTCTCCTCCCCAAATAAAGCGGGGAGGGTTGGATGCAGGTCTTTGTCAGCAGAGTTAATAACTTTCTTTCCTTAAATTGGTTTCCATTGACACCTGCTGTCTGCGCAGATTGCAGCGAGGACCTCATCATGTGTGAAGACAGCGTTGTGCAGCGTTTTGTTCCCCCTCTGCTGATGATGTCGCCTTTCAGGCTGCAGCTGTGTCACTCCTCCACTGCCACCGATGCTGCAACGGCAAATCACTCGGCCCCATTCACGGTTTTTAATTGATTCGCCTCGAGGTTGAGCTTATCTCAGGTTAGATGCTCAAACACTGAAATATTTGTCTTCATTCAGAGGTTTTTCCTGTCACAAGCTGAAGTGAAGAGGCTGCTGAGAGGCTTAAAAGGACCAAAGAAACCCAAGTTTAACTATTCATTCTTTTTTTATGACATGACAGCAGAATGACAGAAATTAGCTTTGTGAATTTAAAGGAACATGAGGCTTTGTGGGAATCAAGATTCTCCTTTTAGACAAGTCATTTTTTATGACGAAGAGAAGGGGAAAGAAACAAAAGACAGAAAATAAGACAACTTTGTAATTCTGTCTTACATTATCATTTTAATTGCTCCAGACCTTGGTTTGAAAATCATCATTTTATTAATTTTGATCTTTTTTTACTGAGAACTCCTCATGAATCGCATGCTAACTCATACAAATAAATGAATAACGACTTTCCCTCTGAAGAAATGAAACGAATGAAATAAAAAATACTTTATTAATCTCAGGGGAAATTACAGCGTAATTCGACAAACTGTTTTATAAAAATAATGGATTTATGTTCTGAGAAATCACGCTTTTGATCATTTTTCTCTGTTAAACTTTATAAAAAACTACTGAATAAATGTTTTTAATAAAACCCATCATCCCGGGATGTCAAACCTACATCCCTGGAAAACCATCCCTCTAGAGATGAATTTGGCAAACATGAAAATAGCATTTAAAACAATAAAAAGTCATAGTTAAAACTTTTTCATCAAAACAAAATTTTTTAGGAAGAAACAAATAAAGTCACATAATATTAAAAATAAATATCCTTGTACGTGGCTGTAGAAGAAAATATTGTATGTGAAAAAATATGGTACTTTTTACTAGTAATACATCGGTGAGTTAAGCTGAATGTGGCCACTGATCTAAAACAAGTTTGACACAGATGAAGTAAACAGTCGATGCTCCGTTACAGTAACTAAGATACCTTAAGATACCAAGTCTTTTCTAACGGCATCATTTACAGAAACCATGACAACATCATACTTCCTGTTTATCGCCATCAGATCCTCAGACAACGACAGAAAAACCAGATGTTTATAAAAACATAAATGAATTACAGCTGATATGAAACATGTGGAGCCGCCATCGGTCTCCTGATGACGTCTGCAGCTCGTACAACAGATTTACTTCAAAGTGAAACTTTTTCATTACTTAGGAGCAGACGAAGGCTTCAGTGCAGAGATGCTCTGTCAGCATGTTTCCATCCCAACCTTATGCTGCAATCTCATCCGTCGTCCCGGGAACGCTAATTGGCTCCAACTAATCTGATTGGATGCTGAGTTTTGGATCCATGTTGGGCTCCCCTCCCTCCTCAAACCCTTATCGGCCGCGGTTCTGTCGGATCATTATCCAGGAGGATTGGAGATGACGGGGGAAGATGGCGGAGGAGCTTAAACGGCCAATCACGATGCAGATCTTCTTCTACTGCTCATATCTGCTAGGGTAGATTTGATTAGAAAGCTGGACTCAGTTTAAGGTCATTCAGCAGAAGTGCGGCTCAGACTGGGCGTTGTTCTGTCTCTGTTTTATGCTTATCTGTGCTCCTCGTCTGATTTGCCGCCTCTCTGAGTCAACTCTGCCTCTCTTTATGGCTCAGTGGCTATTTATTCATCATGTGTTTGCTGACAGTGTTAGGATTTTTTGTGTCCCTGGTGAAGTTCTGCCTCTTTTTATAAGAAAGTTTGCTGATTGTTTCGTTATATTTTCCCTGTCTCAGCTGTAGTTTATAGGTTTTTCCCTGAAAGGAACAGGACTTACAGGAAGTGATTCCATACGCCTGTTGAATCAGGTTTGAGCCGGTTAATCAGGTGGGTAGAGAAGCCAAATATGATACTCAAGTGAAACTGCTGCCACTTTAGAAAAATACGACTCGAGTAAATTTAAAAAGGACAAGTACATCGCGAGTAACATCAGGTTTCTTATCTTAAATTATGTATTTCTCCACTCCATCACCAAAGCTCAAGAAGTGGTCAAACAGCAACTTCACCAGATGTGCTTTCAACTAAGAGAGAATGAAAAAATCAGCTAAATTTAAGACAAATATAGACTATTCAAGCTTAAGAGGGGGGCCTAAAACTTTCCATGCAGCAGCCCACATGTGGAGGAGTGTTTGGACCCAACAACTATTTCATACAGTAAAATATAAACGAAATGAAATAAAATAAATAAATAGAAATCTCGTCAGCAATAGTGTTTATTTTTCCATTTGCAGTCCTGAAGTTGTGCAGATTCCCCTGCTGGTCAGGTTTTAATTGTCTTTAGAGGGAGCTGATGTTGTCCCATGGGGGCAGCAGGTTGGAGCTGGTGGAGCAGAAGCAGGAGGGAAAAGGCTCTGCAGGCTTTTTAGATGTTAGTGACCACATTCCAGTCTTTTCTCTCGCACATATCATGTTGCTCAAATATCAAAAGCACAGCTTCAATGAGGAAGTGATTTCACATATACACACGTACACACCACACAAATTCGTGATATTTTTTTGAAGTGCAGAAGTGCCTCTTCCCATTAGGGAAAGCTGAAGCCAGGCAGCAGGTGGGACTTTATTTTGATGGCCACCTAGCAGCCAATCACATGACAGGAAATCTAGGATAGTAAAAGGAACAGTAACTGGATTGTTGCCTACTTGTATGACACTTTTCTAGTCACATGACCCATCATTCACCCCATTCACGCACACATTCCGATCATACTGAGTGCCACTTTACACATCCTTACCCCCAACCGGCACATCGGGAGATAAGGTTGGGTTTAGTGTTTTGCCCAAGGATACTTTGACATGTAATCAGGGAGAAGTTAGGAATCAAACCACCGACTTAAAAACCACTTTTTTCTTTCAGCTGTCCCTAGAAGCAGGAGGAAGGGGGCAGATGCTGAGGGGTTGGCATGGTGATACACAGTTCACACAGGGAGTTGGAGAGCTAATTTTAAACACGGGACATGAGGAAAGGTTGAAAAAATGAGGTAAAGTAGAAGCATTATCTGGCTGCATTTCAATGATGCCGGAGCCTGAAAAACATGGTTCTGTTGGGTTGTGGAGGAGGAGGGAGGACCCAAGACAGAGGCAAAAAGTCAGATCGCAATTTATGAGGGATTCATTGATAAAATGGAAACAAACGTGTTGCGGCTGGATTCAAGTACAGGAAGAAGGGGGGGCAGAGACAAAGACTGCAGGAGAAGGGAACATTGGTGAATCCTTTACTGGGAAGTCTATCCAAAGTAAAACGACAGAGAGGGTTTTCCTGAGGAGCTAGAAACAGAATTTTCCAGGCAGGTGAGCAGAGAGACCCGAGAGGATGAACCCATTGGACTGACTCATGATGGGTGATTTCTCAAAGCCTGAAGAGGTAAAGGAAAAAAAATCCAAAGGAAACCCTGACTGGAGACCAGGAGCAAGCGATGGTGGGAGATCAACACAGAGACGTTTTTATGTTGAAGTCGATCAGACTTGTCCATATAAACTCCACTGCAGAGCAGAGGAGCTGCTGAGCTGAAGAGCAGATCGAGGCAACAGCAAGTCGTCCAGCTTAGCTGAATGAGCCAGACCAGCAACCCAAGGAGGGCCGGTCCCTGGAAAATATCTCTATGTATTTAAAGGAACGAGGGGCGGGATGAAGAAATGAGACTCATGAGTGTGGGCCATGTGGGAACTGCAGCCACCAGCCAAGCCGGTGTTCCAGTAAGATCTGTGACCTGCAGTGTGCACACACACTTCCCAGACTGTCCATATTCCAGCTCTGCCCTGGTGATGCTGTTCCACGGTTTACTGCAGACCATCGCACACATTTTGTGAAAGCCAGCAGCATGTGCAGCGATGAAGTATCCAACAACGGGTCCGTCTGTAAACATTCAGCTACACAGCAGCAGCTGATTCCAGCTCTGCTGCACGTTGGGTCTCTCCCACTCCTCACTGATCTCATGTCGTTTTCACATCAATCTCTAAACACAACTTATGTTTTCTTACCTGCTCACTGGGAAACGAGTCGTATCAGCATCTGTTTTCAGTCCCAAATAAAGCTGAAGCTGCCTCCATGAGTCCAAACTTATCCCATATCTGGCTGCTGCCCGGTTTCCATCATATCATTACGAGATGCAGCTGATAAATTATTTTTCCTCTTAGTGACGCTTTTTAGCGGCTTCCTGTGGTGCTGGGTCATTAGCCTGCTGTGGAAGATTCCATTACCACCCGAAACAGTAGTTTAGTGAACTGCGACTATGTTCTTCCCATATCAAAGCTGCAGAGGACGCACTTGTGGGGTCTATTGACGTCACATCCGCAGGACTGCGAGGGAAATTCGGACCCCAAACTGCTGCGTATTATGCAGCACACAGGCTGTTAGAGGCCATGGAGACATACGTGGGTGCGCTCCTTCTTTTTGGTTTTTAAGGCTTCATCACCCATTAGCATTGAAAAGCTTTACATGCACATTTATTCTTTTACAGAGCCTGCCCCCGTTCCCTTTAAACATCATAATCTTCAGACTTTGTTCTGTGTTCAGTTATTTATTTTAACCGCTGATGAAAATATAAACCAATAATAACGAGGCATAAAAATGAGGCTGTAATGAAGATACTTAATAAAAATTGCTTCCAACACAAACAATTCACCGATGATAAATTAGGTTTAAACAGGAGCTCACCCTGACATGAAATGAAGAGTCATTTGGGACCTGGCTCTTCTAAAGGAGCTGAATCTATGAAAAGGACCTGATCTATGATGAATGAGGCAAATATCATTTCCTAATAACGCCATCCAATGATTTATTATCCATCCATTAGCTGCATGATCAATTTAGCATGTTTGCAGTTGTTTACAAAGTACTGCCTGAACAAAATGGAGCTGAATGAGGAGAGAAATTTCAATTAGGACTTTTTATCTGCTGGAGCAATGGTTCTCTGAGGCTTTTCAGCAATGTACAGTACTTTTCCAGCAAAGTGCCCCCTAACAAATGCAGAACTTTCAGGTTGGGAACACTCGTAAAAAGGATTGGACCATCAGAACCCAATTTGTTCAAATTTGTACCTAAAAAAACACTTTTAAAACATTTTAAAAGGACAAGCATGTTTCATACATCCCTGGGAAAGTGTTGAAACCATGAGAAATGTCCTCTCCTGCTCGTTTTCCCTCCAAGTTTCTAAAGAACAGAGTTTATAAATGTATGAATTTCGTGGCTAACAACGCATCAAACAAATGCAACGGGTTGTGGATTTTCCCTCATCCTTCAGTTCATCCGGGAGGAGGGATAATTAGTCTGAAACTTTTTACCACTTGCTCAACATCAGCCGTGTTTACAAACCAGACATAGCCTGATCAGAGTAAACAGAACTGAATACTGAGATTACATTTTCTCTGTAAACTTAACTTAAAGAACATTTTCATTTATATCAGAAATTTGGTTCCCTATAGGCAAGATTTTAACAGTATCACAGTAAATTTAACAATCAGTCTTTAGAAATTTAAACAGAAGTTGCATGCATATATTTCAGATTTCTGTGCTGCAACAACGGCCATGGGCGATTAATAGCCTTGGCCCCCCAACTGCCCTTCATGTGTATAAAATAATATTTGTAAAACCAAATTGCTAGAAAAAATTGAAAAAAGAGAATATTTTACCAGAAAATACATAATTTAAACTAAACTCATGGGTAACTGAAAAGCTTATACGGTCCTCTATCAGAAACCGTTTGCCTCCCGGTGCGCTGTGCTGCGTCACACCTGGTGAATGAGACTGTCTTCAGTCTGGAATGATGGAGTCACTGAGCAGGACAGGTAAAGCTTTTTTCCCCCATGTGATGCTCTAAGGCACAAAGTTTTAGTAAAATTAAACTTGTTAGCAGCACTTACTCGTGTTTTGGATTGTTGGAGCGCATTTCCCTTATTAGTTCAGCTGACGGGTGACACAAAAGCTGTTTCTCCATAGTTCAGAAATGTTTCAGGGTTGTTATTTTATGGGCTGAAGCTTGACTGGTGAGTCTATGTGATGATTACAGCAAAAAGACAGCACAATGAAACTCCATTACTGAACATCCATCCATACTGTCAGACAGGGAACACAGCAAATACAGAATAACGCGACTTCACGTTCACATAATTAAATAAGCCTCTCCTGTGCCCCTACATGTAATATTTTGCTGATTATAGAAAGCCTGCTGAGACATCTTTGGATCATGTAGATCTCCACTGGTTTAACCAAGCTGGAGCTGAGATGAGCTACTTTCTTTCACTATTAATAAAACCACAAGTCCTGATGCTGGAACTGGGCTGAGCTGAGATAGAATAGCATTTTATGCTGGAGGTGCTGGAAATATTTCTAAAGTATTCATAGAGAGGAAAGGTATACATGACAAATGGATGCTTATAGCATTTTTTTAAAACTTGTCTTGTCCAGCATCACAGCAGCAGGATGATGGTCTGGCTGCTGAGTTGTACTAAGCAAGTTTGCTTTGCCAAGTGGAGCTTTATGGATATGGATTTTTGTATTTCCAAATTTTTATTTTATTTGGTTATTATTTTGAATTATTGTCTGTTGCTGACTCATCACATCCTGATTCATTTCGTGGGAGGAAATTAAGTTAACTCAACTCTTAACGATTTATAGATTATCAACAATGCTGGTCAGACGTAAGGTAGTAGACAAACTTTTTCCCAACACTATGATCCACATACTATCTCATTGTAACTGAACATCTGATCTTTTCTCATCTTTCCATATTTTACATTACTGGCGCCCTTAAAAGACACCAAACAAATGAAAGTAAAGAATCACACCTTGAACAGTTTTATGGTACCAGAGTGCTCTGCTAATCTCAGCACATCACTCACATGATGAGTCTGTCCCAGCTGATCTAGGATCCAGTCCTCCGAGCCAGACGTTTAACGTCATCAGACACGATCTAACAACAACGAAGAAGAAACATAGAAACTCAGGATGGAAGAGAACGTGGTGGATGCTGGTCTTGGGGATGTTGTTCATAGAAAAAAATAATAAATTAAAAAAAAAAAGACTTTGGAGATGAGCGTGAACAGGCCAGTGCTTCCTCGTTTCCACATCGGCCATATTTCCTTCCACATCTCAATCCATAGAAGCGGGCTGGGCAATACTGTACTATTTGGTATTGATCTGACACTAAGTAAATCCAGGACATGTATAGTCGATAATGATATCGATACTGATACTTTTTGCCTGAAATTTCAAAATAATGTCATGACTTTACCATGATTGTGTTTGTGGTAAAAGAAGGGATAGAGATTTTTGTCAAATAAAACGTTATCCCCTTTTATTTCACATAATTGTGAGATAAAAGTAACTTGCATTTGCTGTGATTTTCCCTGTTTGGACCCTTACTGATTGGATTACTTCAAATCCAATAAGTAAGGGTCCAAACATTTCATAAACATGTAAAATGTATGGATAAAGGAAGAAGATGAGTTTAAAAGCCACCAGCAATTGTTTGATATTTATCTTCAAGTTTTTATATTAAAATTTGACATTATAACTATTTTACTCTTAGTACAAATCATCAATAATTGATTTGTCCTTCAGAAAATTGGAAGACTTTCATTTTAATTTTAAGTTTTGCAAGTAGCCGTATAATAAGCAGGATAATTTATGGAACGCAGGTCAAAGCACACCCCGATATGGCCATACAAAAGCATCGTGCCAGAGATTTTATCTTCATGTGTTATTATTACTGGGGGGTGCTATTTTAAATAGTATGTATTTAGTAATGTAGTAATGTATTAATTCATTTAACATACATTGATTGTTTTTATGATGTATCGCACAATGTTGCTTTGTAGCATGAAAAATGTTTTTTATGCTTTATGATTTGATTTAAACCTTTAAAGTTAGTTTATATTTCTACATTTAATAATTATTCTTTAAAAAATGTATTCTTTTTTCTGGCAATAATTTGAGAAAATGTATAAATAATGAAACTTTGGTTACTGAACCACAAAGCATCGCAGAGTCTGTGATCTCCGTGTTCGTCTCCCTCCTTCCTGGATTTATTCTGCTCACGGCACAGAAACTTATCTCAATGTGGGAGATTTTGCAGCAGCAGACAAAGTGACTGTATGTGCTCACTGTATTTTGTCTTATTGATCATCGTAAATGAAAAACAAGTATCTGCAGAGGCGAGAAAGGAGTGCTTCATTTTCTGTATGCAGCTCATGTATTACAGTTTTTCTTCGGAGAATTTAAATCTCAATCTGAGCCGCAAGATGCAGAGACCGTGTTTGTTTTCAGGTAAATGAAGATGAAACTCCTCCAGTGGCAGACACAAAAAGAAGACTACATTTCCAGGGAATATGTAAAAAAAATAACAAATGTTTTTTTATTATTTCCTGTTGATACATTCTCGGACAACACCACAGAAAAGTTGCATGAGTGGCCAAATGTAAATCTCTCTCACAACATTGGCACAGAAGCAGCAAGGGCAACATGAATATACCAAGTACAAACAGTAAAAAACATACATGCTTCCTTTTTTTTAACAAGTATTGATTTTTTTTAAATATATACTCATCTTTTTCTGGTTCCCAGAGTTTCTTTTCCCCAGGAAAATAGGAAACCAATGAAGCCGGATTCAGTCAGAGGAATCAACAGTTAAAGGAACAGAAAGCAAAGAAACCGTTCAGAGCAGACGTGGACTCGACGGTGCCGCGAGAATCTCGTTTTTCTTTTTTTCTGATTCGGTTTCAACATCGAACATATCAGGCATGCATTGATGACCTCGACAGCAGCAGTCCGTGAAATCTCCAGGAATGCAGCAATGCCTGGAACACTGCAGCATCATCATCATCATCATCATCATCATCATACACCAACAAAACACTGGAGAAGTCATTGTTTGTGGGTGTGGAGGAGGAACACGTGATTGGATGAGAAAGCTTTCGCCATGTGACCACAGACATTTCAAACAGGTCTCTAAAAACACGACTGCGCCCCCTTTTTTCTTCTTTTTTTCTCAATTTTTTTGACTTCTTGACTCAAGTCAACGTTTTCAGACTCAAACACAAGAAAAGTACGAACAGAAAATAAATCTCGATGAGAAGTTTACCAACCCAGAAATTTCCACAAATTGCTAAGAAATGTTGTTCCCGTAAAAACACCACAAGTTTGGAGCTGAACGGGGGTCTGAACTGTGAAGCAGGGTCACAACGACCAGATCATACAACTCTACCTGGCCCTAGCCATCTGTCCTACGGCCCATTTATGCTCAATGCAGAGGACAGATACGCAGACACACAAGCAGTTTTGTCCGTCTTCTGGGTTAATTATGCACCTAATTGGTGCGTTTTCAGGCCTCACGCAGAAGATGGAGTAATACCACTGAAAACTGTTATGGGAGTGTTGAGCAGAAACAAACCAGAGAAGAAGAAGAAGACGAACAGGAAGAGGAAAATTGTAGGAGAAGAATTAAGACGAGGACAAAAACAGTAGAAGTTTCACAAGCTTTTGAAAGAAGGCCCTGCACATGTTCAGGGTGTTTTGTTGGTTAGACATAACTTTACAGCAGCAGCTCAGTGCCGCTGACTGGTGTCTGACACTAACGTTGCATTGTGAGAGTAAACTATGAAATCAGCACTGCCCCCTGGTGGAGGTCATCCATGGCAACATAAAAGACGCATGGAAGTAAGAGAGCGACGCATGAAAACGTTTGTAGCAATTAACGTCCGTCAGGAAGCATAAATAAGCCTTTAAGGGGTAAAAGAAGGAAGGATTAACCCTTAGTGGAGTGGAGAAGGAGTAATCTTCTCTAACCACCTCCATGCAAGTGTGCTCACACCCCTGTTTGTGCTGGAAATGGTCACTGAATCTGCAGGGTGCAAACGAAACGACAGACATGGTGACAACAGAGGAGGGAAACCTTTGATTTGCAGTGACTTCATAAAAATATGTGAAATTCCAGACCACAACGATAGCTCTATTTTTATGGCTGTCGATCCTGCGACCTAACAGCTGGTCAAACTGCTCCTTACACTGACTGTACTGGTCACTCACATATTTCAGCTTGTGAAGGCGTAGCATCAATTCTGATATGAGGCAGCATTAACAAAGTCACATTCATGAAATTAAAAATGTTTATTTTCGGCCTCAGTCGTCTTTCAGCCACATCCCGATCCCCCAAAGCAGTGCTTCTCAAACTTTTTGTTGCAACGCCCATGGTGATACACTGGTGTTTGCAAGCCTCCGTCCTCTGATGACAGTGATCATAAGTGTTTGATATTAGGTGGGTCATCCTGCAGGATCCTCTAAATATAAGGTTTAAAAACTATGGGAATCTTCATAAATAAGGATTAATGTGGATTTATTCTTATATTCATATTCTTGAACATGAGCTGGACTGATGAAAACTACTGTAAATGATGGAACCAAGGAAAAGATTTGTTTCTGCGATGAAGATGGATTGATGGAGATGTGTTGGACTGGTGGAAATGTGCATTCATGGAAATCAGATTGTTAGAAATGAGTGAGATTGATGGGAGCTCTTCATATTGATGGAAACTATTAATGGATTACTGAAAATCAGTTGAATTAATGGCAGGTAGCAAGATTTATGGAAAGGTGTCAGATTGAAGGAAATGAGCCAGAATGAACAAGATGAATTTGTTGAAATGAGAAACATTCATGAAAATTACGTTTTATTTTGTTATATTTTTATGCTGCTTTTCAGATAATTGCTGTAGATTTGCTTTGATTTACTTTTCAACAACACTGCAAATAATTATTTCATTCATCTTTACAAATGAGCTGATTGGTTGATGGGGGGAATCCGCTGAGGTTGTTGCTATGGCGATACAGCCCAGTTAAAACTTGTGCCACACACAAAGCTTAGTTTTTCTCATCCTGCTTCATGGTGCAGACCCCGGTCACAGGACCGCAGGGCTGATTTTGGAGACTTAAAGCCCCTGAAAATGTCTGAGCTCCTCTGAAACAGAGAACGAGTCACAACTTGGTCAGTTAATTTACTTCAGAAAACCTGAAAACTCATGCAGAACAGAGATGTTTCTACCCTCAGTGAGACGGACACGTTCCACAGACGTTGTACATCTGAGATCCGACACTAATAAACCCAGACGTGTTCTGTGACTGCAGCTTCACACCGATCCGGTTCGGTCCTGTTTGCTACATTAAGACACTGTCAATGAAACATGCATAATCAACAACGGCCGGAAATCCTCAGAATTTCTATTTGTTTTTACAATTTTTCTCTCAGGATTCCCGTGACCTGGATGATGATCTGCTCACACTGGAGGACGATGTAAGCCAACGCCGCCAGACACTGTGAACATGTGACTGAAAGGGTCCAGAGCCTCACTCAGACACGGTTTTCAGGGGTTTTAAGAAGTCCAGATTTTCATTCTCGCTGATAATCACTAAACATTTCAAAGATAAAATCTAAGTCCAGCCCTCGAAATTTCAAAGCAGAACGTATGGCTTCAATAAAACACCAACCGATTAAACAATGCGCACCCAGGAAGCAGAAGCGGCCCAACGTGGACTCGCCGCTGTGACAGAAGTGAAGCGGGCCGACGTGGAAGCCATGAGGAACTACGCGGCGGTTCGACAGGAAGGTTGGGAAACTTGCAGTGTGAAGACGAGTGGAGGTTCGCTGCGGGCTCGTGGTCGGACCGCCGATGCATTCGTCCTCGCTGCCATCACCAGGAAAACAGGTTTTTAAAAATCATTTTACTCTCCAGCAGGTTTCTCTGTGACCGAGTTTCTGCTCCAAAGAAAGTCCAGCGAAGCTGCAGAACCTGAACGTCTCTGGTGGGCGGGGAAACACGAGACCAAAAATATAAACAGGAAAAACAGAAACCGTCCTCCTCTCCCTCCCGGGTCAGTGATCCGTCCTGATCTCGGCAACGTCCCGTTCTTGATGGAGGAATGCAGTTAGATCGCGAGGTCGTTGTAGCTCACGTACTTCGTCTTGGATGCTGGACCTGCAGAGGAAGAGGAGGGAAAGCAAAGATCAGCATCACTCCTGGTTTGTTAGAGAATGAAGGTGAATGATGATGAATAGAGGTGTGAGTCAAAGCACAGCCCAATTCAATCATCCCGACGTGTTAGAGGCGAACTCTGAGTTGTGAACTCTCAGCTGAAGGACAGAGCAGTTTGATTGACAGCTCAGCTTCATCATTCAGTGAAATGTCCTCTGCTACGATTCTCGTTATAAAACATGAGTTTTTCCAAAAAGAAAAAAAATGAAAAAATCTGGAGAAATGGTCTTTTATGAAGGAGACTCTTTATTCCCACAACAACCAGCAGAGACCGAGTGTTTCCACCAGAGGATGATGTGATCAGTGAGGTCACCAGCAGCTGCTGCTTTTTCTGAAGTGATCTAAACTCCAGACAAACACAAACATTCACTTTCATCATTTAAGCCTCTCAAATCTCCGCATTGTTTTTCTTCGGAATGCCCCCTTGTTGAAAGCTTGTGTTGTAGGATGTTTACAGTAGGGCAGGTTCTTTACATTACCTGGAGTCCTGATCCAGGACTCATCTCTGACTTTGCTGTAATCCTGTAAACTGGTCTTGATCAATAGTCCTCTGAAGGTCTGTCAGAAAAAAGTAAAAGCTTGACAGACAAAAATAGGATTTTTTGCAGCTACAAGGAGATTTTTCAACGAGCTGCCAGCTAACAGATGCATGCGCGTTAAATGGTTGCCATGCTGGCTCGAAGCAAATCCAAATATGCAGACTATTCCTGGAAGAAAAACAAAAAAGATCCTAAATTAACTACTGACTGGACAGATTAAAGAAGCTGCTACTTAAACTTAAGTTTCTTCCAGTGGTGTCCCTTATGTACTATTATATATTAATAATTGTATTGAATATTGTGGTTGGTTTTAAGGCCACAGCAGAGCGCATCCCTCTACCATCCCTATGAATGAACATGTTTGTGGTCTGTACTGAATTCTGTTATATAATAAATCTTCCACTTGAGCATGCTCAGGTTTTCTTGTTGATCAGACGATGGAAAACCTCTCTTCTTGTACTTGAAAATTCATCCTGAACAAACCGACCAGATAAACTGTTGAGAATGCATTTTATTCTGAATATAGTCTCATATAATATAATCTCATCTGAGGCCTGATCAGTACTTGCATGGGAGATCTATCTATCTATCTATCTATCTAT
>JAVQJG010165637.1:0-12542 GCA_036024015.1 Craterocephalus amniculus
TAATAACTATCTCTTCTTATAGATTAAGTTGTGTTGAAAAAAAAGATACCAAGCATGGGCATGTTAAACATTTTTTTATGTGTTATATGGAGACAAAATCAAAAGTATTGAAAAACGGCAAAAATAGGCTCAGGATCCTAAGGGTTAAATCTGCGCTTTAATTCTCTCAATGGATAGTCTGTTGGGTGTTTTGCTTCACACCAAAACATGTTTACCACTGTTGTGTTGGTTTCCAAAAAATTTGTTTCATATACTACTAATCAATTGATGTATATGTTCACATGCACTTTGATTTCAACCAACAACTCTGTTCTTTTATTAAATATTTGCTTTTGCAGATGACTAGTTAACAGTGCATTTACGATATGACTGTGAGATATCTGTACCTTAGGGGTCACATTTGTAGTTTGTCTAATTGGAGTATGTGTTCATTTTCCTGATCACTCTCGCCTTCTTTAATGTTTTTTGATCATAATAATGTAAACAAAATTACGAACCCCAATTATGCAAACAGATTTTTGGAAATGCCTTCTGCGGCAGTAAACATTGGCAAAAATTTATTCTCACAATCCAACTTGAGGGCAGACACGCACTGAAATGCCACACTTATACATTCATTTTCCTTTTATATTTCCTGTTTGTAACATGAATATATTTTGCCACTCTTCATGTTATTGGCATGATACATAAGATCATTTTATAAAAAACCTAGACCATATTTCCCCATTTCACCATCCCCATTCCCCATTTACGGTCGAAATAATCAAAAAGGAGCCAAATTATGAATAAGAGTAATATTGTGCAAAAATGTAATGCAAATGCATTCAAGCTGGAAACTGTCCAGTGTTTATTTTTTTATTAACAATTACATAGTCTGTATATAGGGCTATTTTGTTTTATTTATTATGTACTTGTCTTGTATATTGTATTCGACTTTATTTCGATCTGTTCACACTTTCATTTTTTTTATTTTTATCTAACTGCTGCACCAAAACAAAACACTATATAAATATTTCCCTCTAATTTTCTCTCCATTGGTTAGACCAGTGGTTCTGAAACTTATTAAACCATGACCCCCAAAATAACAAATGTTAAAGTTCATGACACCATTAGACAATGTTAAACAACACTCTAGACTCTGCAACTTTGCCTGACTCTTTGTGGACAGCCCTTATTAGCTATCATTCCATTTACACTGTTGCTATCTGTGACAACTCTCCTCTCACAGGTGATAACTAACCTCTGGAAGAAAATCTTTCCATGAAAACGGATCATTTTCTGTGTTACTGTTGTTCAGACAAACATTATCAAAAAGAGGTGCGATCGCTTTTTCTTTTGTCGATAACAACTATGAAATCATTGACAGAACATGTTTCAATTTGTTCCCATACCTTGTTCTACAGCAAGCTCTAACATACCATCCCCCGGTATTCCAGTTATTGCTCCGTAGGCTACACCTGTTGCTCAGTATATTCTGTCGGCCCCCCACCTGTCTTACTTGTTGAGGTTTTATTGTGAGCATTTTTTTCATTTGTTCTTTTCTTAATATCTTGCCACCTCATGTGGCATTCTTATTGTTTCTGGCGAATGCTTGAATGGCCAAAAATATAGCTATATCCTGACATATTATGTGCAACGGTTATTATTTGCAAAACATCTAATTTTCCTCAGAAAAAAAAATCATACATGTATAGATGGACAGAAAGAAAAATATTTATACAAAACATGAATTCACTCTTCTGACTCCTTCGGCTCCTCCTCTCTACTGTCACAAACAGCCCTGTCTTCCTGCACTGAGTAAACTCCTCTAAACAGCTTGCTTTGCTTTCAGTTCAGAAATGCTGCATGGAATCTTTTGGAAGCCGTTGAGTTGCCACAACCTGCCATGAAGCTACAGAAGAGCCACTCTGCAGCGCTTCTGTGTTTCGGGGCGGGGGGGCGTCTTTTCATTCATGAACATCACTAAAAAGGGTCCTCTATTTCGAAATGGCTTGCTATCGCTATGCTGAATTCTAGTATCTTTATTGTCTGCAACATTCCATAAATGCTATACATAAATTGTGCTACACTTGGAGCAGCAAGTCACATTATGTCTGTAACAGAGGTTTATTTACAAGCTGTTAAAAATCGATTAATGTATTTTCTATGTCAGTGGATGTTTTAATCAGTTTGAACCAATTTTTTGCCAATTCACAAAGCATTGTTACATCCTTACTTAATGCTACTTGCTATCTAAAATAAAAGAGATGGTTGATCTGTTAGCCTACAGTGGAAAAGCCTTGTTCCGACATTACAGCACAGGATGTTTCTTTTGCAGCACCAACATGTCCACTAATCCTGCTTCATCTTCATCTTTCTCTTCCTCGCACTTCATTAGATATTCTCTGAGTCTACAGGTCACTGTAAACAATTTCACACAGTGAAATTAGCTATTTGCAGTAGCATAGCACCAGATACACGGAGGGCATGCTTGTAACTAATTGTCATCAATAAAGAAACAAAATCATGTATTGTTTTGTTCCTCATCACCTAACCGGACACTCCAACTTGTACGAGATTTTGACGTTTTCACATTTCTGACTCTCTGTGTCTTCAGTAGGGGAAATAACATTCTTAGCTGCCAATTGCCAGGTTTTGTTATGTTTTGATGTGTGTGTCTTGGTGTCTGTGTCCAAATCTCTTGGGATTATCCCGGAATAGCGCGTCAAACTAACGTCAAAACACCAGTGGGACATTCCGACATTCCACTACCTGACACCAAATGATGGCAATCGCCAGGTAATACAGATACCTTCGTTCATTTCTCCTCTCTAGTGCGTTGTCGGACACTTGTTGAGACTATCAGAGCACTTCAGCGTGGAAAAAAAAGCATGTTTTTAGGGCAAATTTACACAGGAGCGGTTGCCCAATAGTTACCATTAGCTGTGCTGCTAGCTGCCTGCCCAGCTAAATACTGGAGCTATCTTGAACATTCCTTTCTCCATCACTCACATGTATGAAAGGAAAGATGAAAACAGACCCCAGGTTAAAAAAAAGCAAAGTTCTCCTTTAAACGGCGAGGCGCCAGAGAGAATTTTGTTAGCATTTAATTAGTGCACCACTATATGGGAGTAATGATTATGAACTGGGGCTTTGAGATGTCTTTGCCGGAACTCTACTATATTTCTATTTTCCTCTCCCTGTAATATTTCAATCACTATTGCCACTCCTAAAGAAAATAACTCTAGATGCCTCTATAATTTAAAGCTATAGACCTGTCTCTAACCTCTCTTTTTATCAAAGCTCATTGAAAAAGTTATGTACTCAATGAGAGGAGGAGTATTGCTAATTGATCCCAAGTGACCCTGTACTACTGTATATAGACACTGACAGCATGGTTTAGATAGATGTAGTTTTGTTTGGCTGTGTCATGCTGCTGGTTTCAAATTAACCTGTTGTTCCAGACATTAAAATATGTTTCAGTCTTAAAGGAATACTTCACCCTCAGAATGATGTGCCTTCATTTTCTACTCACCCTCATGCTGATTAACACTCTGGAACACTTTTATGATATTTATCATGTAGCCGGAGATGTGGGGAGGTTTTTGTTTAGCATAAATTCCTTTACAGTGATGTTGAATGGCACAGTTCAAAAAGGTCCATAAAAACTTTGCAATATTCCTCCATACTGCTTGTCCAATGTAATGGAGTGTCCTGAGTGGGTAGCCTCCATAATTTACTCAAAACTAAATTATTAAGTATATTTTTAGAGCCCAAACCGTAGCATATTGTACTTCCTGGATGCGCATATGTGATGTTACAGTGGGAACGGCAGACATTTTCTGCCTATAGTAGCCAGTTGGCGGAGAATGTGCATTCCCTGCTACCCCCAGTCTGCCACCGTACAATTATACTCAATGATATTGTTTCAAGTAAATCGTGGATGCTACCCACTCCGGACACTTGGATTACATTGGACGAGCAGTGTCTATGGTGGAAAAGTTTTTGTGGACTTTTATGGGACCTTTTTGAACGGGCGCCGTTCAAAATAACTGCAACGGAAATGACGCAGAACGAAAACTTCCCCATATCTGCGGCTGCATGACAAATTATAAAAAAGTGTTCCCGAGTGTTAATCAGCATGAGGGTGAGTAGAAAATAAAGGCACATCATTCTGAGGGTGAAGTATTCCTTTAAAGTATGCTTCACATTCCAGGGATTCAACTGTTCACTAGTTATCCTAAATCCATCTGACAGACAAACTGTAAGACACTGTATCAGCTTGAATGCCTGTTAACATTTATAGCAGGCCTCCCTTAAATACAAAAATTACCCAGACTCCACAGAATTTCCAGAATTTCATTCTATTATTACCAATTGTTAAAGTTTGATCTCTTATACTTATAGGATCACTTCCCAGATGGCATGTTACCTTGTTGATCTATGTGCCAACAAAGAAATATGCCCTGCCTCCCAGCAAAATCTGTGCTGAGTTACAGACTTCTGATGTTAAGGTGTGAGTAAAACAGCTCCAACATAGTTTTTTCTTTTTGCTCTTTTTTTTTTTAACAGGGGAACATGAAGCCTGGGGCTTGTGGCCTTGTTATTTTGACAAAGCTAAGCCAGCCTTGCTGACGTGAGTGTGCAAAATGACTTTCAAAACCAGCAGTCAGTCCTCTTTTTTTCCTTTACATGGAGAGCAAGTACAGCACATAATTCTTTCCCTTCGTATCATACCGCGGATATAAAATCTATTACCCTAGCAATCAAGTCTCGTGGAAAGAATATTTCAAATAACCAATCTCCAACTAGGTGAAAGTGGTCACCTCTTTCAATACCACTTGAAGAAAAACCCAAAGGTATCACATTTCAGTTGCTCAATTTCCTCTCCCACTGTGGTTTCATGTCTTCCTTTCAACCGCCTAGTTGGAGCTGTAAAACTGACTGTGTTTGAAATCATCATCTCGGTGGTAGATAATGGCAACCCCATGGGAAACCTGCCAAAGACAGGAGACAATGCAGTTTGCACCTCACCAATCAACCCTTAGTGAGAATGTGCATGTGCTGTTTTTTCATCTGTTCAGCTAAGCTCCAATGGTACTGGACAGAACAGCAATGAGACAGCAATTTCACAATTTCCCACTTGCATAGCAATAAAATCTCAGGCAGCTGTGTTGACAACCTGATCTAATTTCTTGGGTGCCATTGGAGGGAAATGGACAAGGTCTCCTTTGGCATTGATGCTCTGATACGATGATTGTGGTTGTATCAGACACCCACAGCAAACACTCAAGCCTCAAAAAGGGAAAGGAACAGTGAAACCTATTCAATATATTCTCACTACATTTTTGTTGCAAATCCTGCAAAAATATATGCACAACTTTTTGTAGAAGTTGCCACAAATGTCCAGCATCAGGAAAAATCAGTGTGCCTGTACCGCCAGATTTTTGCACAGGCATGTCACTAAGCTCAGGAACAGGAGTACTACTGGGTATGCTAGGCTAACGTTACAGGTCTGGTTTAGCCCATAAAGAAAGAAAGAAAGAAAGGATGAGACAGGTGAACATGCTTCTGTTCAGTGCAGCTGCCTACAGCTTAATCCATTAGCAGAATACAAAAATACTGTTTTCTGCCTCCAAATATCATTAACACAGAAATTCATATTTCAGAAATAATAATCAAATCAGTTCCATAAACATTAGACCAATATAAACCAAACAGTTAATAGACAGATTGTTAGTCATTTTCTGAGTACTTAGCTGTCAGCAGAATGAGATATAGTATTTCCGTTTTTTCCCCTGCCACACTAATGTGGGTAAATACAGAAACACATTTAAAGTGCTAAATGAAATATCAACCCTTGTTGATTATTCAAACTGAGAAGTTCATTTTGTTCACTGACTCAAAATACAGTCAATAACATCAAATAAAACACTAAAATAGTCCTTAATTGTTTAAAACGCTGAAATACTATCTAAAACAGTAAATGTTTACATTTCAAAATAACAGTAAACCAGAAAGAAGTGTTGAGAACCAATTCTGGAGTTTGAAGTTCAGATAGGCACGGCCAATGCCGCCATCTTAGGTGTATCTACATGAGGACGGGTCCTTTACTTTAAACAAGGTACAAGTACTAGATCCTCTTTTCAAAGCACTCGGAATACAAAATAATATCTTGGCTTTCAAGTAGATACAGTTTTATGTGCTTTTATAGCTTGTTAAAAGGTGACTGTGCGTCTGTTCACTGCAGCTCCACTCAGCTGAGCGAGGAAGCTGAGCCAGCCTCAACACTCCAATTCGGGCAGACAACAAAGGAAAACAACACTGCCTCCTATTGGCGATAAAGTTAAACCAGCTTGTTACTGCAGAACCAGTAGTTTCTTAACATATAGTGCCACACTAACAAAGGTAGTCAATCTTCTACAGAATTGGTTAAAAATATGATGAACCTATTGCCACAAGAACATCTCCATGTGGGGTTTATCCAGTACTACTCTTTGATTACCACATGTATGCATATTTTTTGTTTATTTTTATTTTCTGGGCTTTTTTGAACATATAGTTAACTTTTTGACCATAAAACTCCAGAGTCACTTGATGACACAATGACATCTATTATGTCAATTTCTAGAGCCATCGCCGCTCAGCAGTGTCCCTCGGCTGAGACCTATACAACTTTTTCATCCAGGACACACACCATGTGCACGTGATACCAACTAGCAAGTACATGTTAACAAACTATTTTGAGAGATCATTGTGCCGGATTCAGCACGTTAAAAGACATTGTCAGAGGAAGGTAGGAAATAAATGAGAGCCACAGAGAGAAAGAGGAAGGTAAAACAAGAGTCAGGTTTTGTAGAATTACACTGGTATTATCTCAGTTATTGCTTAAATGAAGCAGGGAAAGCTGGGTCAGATCATATCCTTTTAGTGAATAAGAAAAAAGAGGTAGAAACATATTTGGAGCCATTTTAAAGACACACGCTTTAACTTGAACTTTGATGGTACAGTGACGTGTATTTCGCGCCTTCCCAAAGCTACACAACCATCTCACCTGGGACATATGCGTCAACTTTCGCTGTGATTTCGCTGGCAAGCGAATGTAAACAAAGTAGTGCATATTTCACAGCAACTTTGAAATGTACAAGTTGGAGGTACACCCATAAATCTTTGAAGGATTTTTGACTGCCAGATTGGCAGGTAAATTCAGAAGGCAGCTGTTAGTGAAGAAAATGGACTTCACTCCATTCTAATGTCAGTCTAAATTGAATAACCAACAGGCATTTACACATCGTAATAATCATTTTTAATCTAGGAGATTATGATGTATTAAAAACTTACTGTAATACACCTTATTTAAGACAAGATGCTGAACAAAACAAGAAAAATATTCATGACAAAACTCTTCTTTGTCATAGGTGCATTAAGATTGCAAAGAAAACAGGGATTTAACCAAGTCTATTGGAAGTAATTGAGACTGCATTGATTTGTGATTCATTCTAAAGTGGGTGTGAGAGAGAGGGTGGGAATCCTTTAGCTTAGCTGATTGCATGATGCAAGCCAAAGGAGCTCTGTCTTTTTGTTCCAAATGAATGCAGGGCAGGGATAATTTGTCGATAAAGTCATCTTTCTGACTGAACTTTAACTAAGCCCGTTTTAATAGCATAAGGATATCCAGAGTGGATTTTCTTTCTAAGCAGCTAGAGGGTGTTTTTATCCGGGGTGATTTACAATTAGAGAGCAGGATAGTCTTGTTCACGTACTCGACTGATGAACGACTGGAGATCTCCCTGCTACCATGAAGATTAAACTTGTGACCTTTTTAGTCTCTCGTGCCACTTAGAAACCTTCCAAATAACGAATAAAGCAGATGAGCTTATGACTTGATTCAACCTCATCTTCATCCTTCGCCTATGCCCATGAGACTCTGCAGCCAAATCGAACCTGGATGGGCTTTTCATGCAGTGATCATATGTTCATTTGTTGTCATGTTACGGTAAAATAAATATGCGATGCCTTCATCCTCTACCATCACTTGGCTCAGCTTTGTTTTTGCAACCAGCTGGAAAATTCACGACTCATGAATTATTTATAGCATAAGCAAACACACTTCCAGGCAGCTGTCAAGCAAACACTCCTCAAACACTTCCTGCACAAGTTTTCCTTGCAGTTTTCACTGTTTGCTTAATTAGTATTCCACCCCTCTTAGTGTAATTCTGTCAGGTTCACTTTTCAAATCTACAATTAGCCGATGACTTTGTGCTGTAGATGTAGTAGCTGTCCCAGTCATGAAGCATGAAATAGCCCAAGAGATCTCTGCCTACACGGTCAGGGTGACATTGGAGTACCTCCTCTCACTTAACACAGCTGAACCAGGTGGCAGCTGAATACTGACTGAAGCTTTTCAGCACTTTCCTTAGCATGAAAAAGAGCTGTAATTGTTTACTTTGCATTCACAGTAGAATAGCTAGGAGGGATGATCCTTATTATGTAGCAAGTGTTGCAGCAGAGACAGAGAGAAGAGATGCCTGTTTGCCCTGGTTGCCCCAAAGGGAGCTCTATTCAACAGCAGCCTGATGGATGCTCATGCTTTTGTTCTCAGGGTTTTTCCACCGGCTAACGGCACTGCTTCTGTGCTATCTAGTTGCCATATGCATTTATGAGAGCAACTGTCTTGCTCCTCTCCTTTTGTTTTAGATTCCCTTAAATGAAATAAAAAATAACCTCAGCAGACTTTTTTTTTAACTGTAAGAGTAAAAATGTTAAAATGTTGTATGTGACATTTTAATAAAAACAAACAACTTTCAGTAGGTATAATTTTGATTTACATTGTGCTGGAAGGGTAATGTGTAATGAGTTGTTTGCTTGGTTATCTTGTCATTAAGATGCAAAACAGAAGCCTTTGCCTGACATGGCAGATATGAACAGGCTTATGCACAGCCGTGTGTTTTTAGATGCGAACCTACACTTTTTAAGCCCATCTGTTTGGCAAATGGTTAATCTTAGGATCACTTTAATTGTTAGATAAATACAGGGATTTTGATCAATCAAATGTTGTTGAATGTGAAACATGGTTGTTATTGCATTATAGTTTTATGAAGAATTATCAGAAATCAAAATAAATAAAACTTTGTTTAAAATGAATGGTTGGTAACATTTCTTAACATTTTAACAGATTACTAATAAAGATGCTCCTCTACAAATGAATTAAGCCTACACTACATGGAGTCTGCCAGTTTCTTGAATTGTTCATGATTTGCTTTTCCTGAATCAACGTCAAACCTCCCTGTTCAAACACATTGTTTAATAGGATGTTCATTTGCTGTTAAGCCCATATTTGAGAATAATTATGTGTCAGGATGTAAGTCAGGTGAGGAATGGGAGCAGGGGCCTCATTTATCAACCGTGCATATGCACAGACGTGTGCTAAATGTGTGGTTACGAGCTTTTCCATTCAAAGTCGATAAAGGGATTTATCAACTTGTACTCATGCGTGGAAAACTAAGTAACTTAAGCACAATTTTTTCCAAGCATGCACAAAACCTGTCACTTATTCTTTATTTTGTTGAAAACAATCATTCAATTAGTAATCTTTCTGAAAAAATAAACAGATGTTGAGCTTAAATGTTTAAAATCCTCTAAGAAACTTGTGTTAGACTAGTGAGAACTGAGCATTAATGCTCACATTAACAAATAATGTAATTCATAAGATCAGCATCAGATGATGAGCTGATCTGATCACTGACACTTTTTAAATCAGATGCAGAAACAGATCTTGTTAGAGTTTAACCGTGATATGGAATCTGTGTCACAGAGTTGTATAATACTGTTCAGATGAAGTGGTTTTGGTCCCCTCCATGAGACATGTTGGACATTTCCTGTCTATAACTGAGCTATATTACGTAATCTGTGCTGGATGCGTCTTTTCTCTGGACCAAAACAGATTTCTCTCTCTGGAACTAACGTGAGATGAAAGCAGTGCTGCTATGATGCTGGGAATAAGTGTGCAAGTGAAGTCAAATCAAGTCTCCTTTATCTCTACAAAACATGTAAAACCAGTCGAGCTTCATGATAAAAAGAATATATCAAGGAAGAAGTTCTCATGATTATGTCCTCCTCCATCAGCAGAGATGTCTTTAAATAGATTGACATTTTCTTTAATTCTATGTAAATGGTTAAATGGGAGGGTATAATGTCTTTTTTTTAAATGGCAAAGATCTCCTTTTGACCTTGAATCACTTCCTGCTCTCATTTATCTGCAACATTTATTGCTTGTTTCACTTTTTATACAAAGAGATTTCCCACAGAAATTCCATTTTCTTTCCCTCCTCCACTCCCAGGAAAAAGTCAGTCGATTTCTATAAGCTTCTAAAAGGAAGTGTTGTCTCCATATATGAGTAGATAAGGTAGTTTCTGAATGGAAATGACCATTCATGGGCACAAGCAGGCAGTTTAGAACATGGGATTTTTCAACAGCTGATCACTTACTACTGTCGAACGACAGGTTAATAAATCTGGATGTTGTTCTATTTATTACCATGATAAATTTTGTTTGTAGGATTAAATATAGACCAGTTTCTAAGCATGGTTGATAAATAAAGCCCCAGGTCCTCATCTGGTAATATTTAAGGTATTTATTTGCTACTTGAAATGCATGTGTTGAAACACAATCCCAGCTTTTTTGAGTTTCTGTCCAACTGTTGGATGAAGTGATATTTTTCTACCACTGGCAGCAGGTTAGTGGATTTTCTGTTTGTTTTCAATCTGAAAAAGGCCCAGGTAGCTCAATATTGATGACAGCAGCCAGAGCACCTCTTCGCCCTTGTGACCTGGGAATCAAAGTAGTGGACTGTGCCCAGTAATCTTACAAGCCCATCCATCTGTTCCATCAAGAGTAAAAGTCTCATTTCATCTGTCAGTAAACCACGCAAAAGTCTGTTTTCAGTTATTTTTTGGACAATTTGTGATCCCTCAATCTAATAAATCCCTTAGTTGTGTTTTTACAGAATGTGTTGCGAATTACTTACATGCAGAAATGATAATAAAAATTCAAAACAAAATATTGACCATTTGCAGCTGGCACAAAAAACAAGTGACTGTGTACTTCCACGCTCCCTTGGTAGGCAAGTAGGCAGGATTTAACGTGGACTGTCCTGTAAGTGTTTGCATGGAAAATATTTTGCTTTCTTGAAATATTAATTAGAGCGAAGCACAGTTTGTATGCAGCTATTGCTATCAGTTGTGTATCATTGGATTGTCGTAACAGAAAGAAAAGATATCAGAAAAGTCTGACCGAAAAGAAATAAATGTGGATCGCGACGAGAGGTTGGTGTATCATACATCCATGTTTTCTTATTTTCAACTTAAAACAAATAATAAACAAACAATAAACAGGGGAAGCAATTAAATAATACATCTAATGTAAGTTAGAGTTTTGGGATTTACCAGAAAGTGATGATGCAGCCATCGGTCGCTCAGTTTTCTCTTGGTGTCTCATCTCCTGCTTTTCATGACCGACATGACAGTAAAATCCAGGCGACACGTCCACTTTAACAGAAAACGTATAAGCTGCTTCACGTTCTTTAATAAATTTATAACAAGGTCAGATGAAGATATGAGCTCTAATCAGAAACCAAATTCAGACGTGTTGCTCCTTCACTGCGACCCGAGCAGCAAGATACGATCACTTAAATCGACCAGTGATGTTCTGGGTCTATGCTGTTTTTCCATCTGGAAATAGGCATTATATTACCAGTAAGCCACCCCGTATACTGTGCAGTCAAAGCTCTACTTCATGAATGAAGTTCACAATGCCTGTCAGTAAAATATTTATCTGCATCCAGGCTTATCTCTATCAGTTAAGCAGTCTGGGAGGATCATGGATACATTGATATAGACTAGTGATATGTGCGATATAGCAAAACAATGGGACAATTAGCCGCGCTCAAGGGTGAAGAGTTGCACTGAACTGGCTTTATTTTCTTCAGATAACGTGCTTCCATCAAGAAGTTTGTTTTTGTCAGGAAGAAAAATCACATCAGGGGGATCATTGTGCTCGTTATTTTTAGGGAGAAAATAAAATAAAATAAAGAACGCGTCCAAATAAATACTAGCCAATAGATTCTTCTGGGGAAACTTGCCTACCAATGTGGCGGACAGGGACGATTCTAGAGTGTGTGGGGGCCCTAAGCACAAATTTCCTGGAGGCCCTTCTGACCATTGTTCAACACATCAGATTATTTATAACCAACAGGTTATAAATAATCTGACACCAGCGAAAAATGTATGGAACCAAAGTTGTTGATATTCAAAAATGTTCACATGGCAGAGGAGATTACATAACAAAGCGCGTCATTATGAAAATATTAAATATTTAAGAACATACACGTAAATATAAAAACTTTTTTTTTTTTAAAACTAAATAAATAACTAAAAAAGGCTACTATAAGGCTACCGTTTATCTGCAGTTTTTAAATCACTGGTCCAAGTTAGTGCAAATGCCTTGACCAAATTGTGCTCATAAGAACAAGTGTTCACATCAGTAGAAGGTTTTTGGCATATAA
>JAVQJG010165641.1:0-16225 GCA_036024015.1 Craterocephalus amniculus
AGCAGCATTGAAGCAGCATTGTAGCAGCATTGAAGCAGCATCGTAGCAGCATGGAAGCAGCATCGTAGCAGCATCGTAGCAGCATGGAAGCAGCATCGTAGCAGCATCATATCAGCATCGAAGCAGCATCGTAGCAGCATCATATCAGCATCGAAGCAGCATCATATCAGCATCGTAGCAGCATTGAAGCAGCATCGTAGCAGCATCATAGCAGCATCATAGCAGCATCATATTAGCATCATAGCAGCATTGTAGCAGCATCATAGCAGCATCATATTAGCATCGTAGCAGCATCGTACCAGCATCGTAGCAGCATCGGAGACACATCGGCTGATCATCTGATGACCTCACAGCGGACCAAGACTTTTAAATGTTTAACGTCAGATCAATAATGCTGCTATCAGCTGTTCCTGTTCCATCGCTGAGATTAGAAACATTTAAGCTCCATGTATGTTTAGTCTTTCTGAGGTTACTAACTGAATTATTACTAAATATAAAGAATGACTGAGAGATGCTGCAGAAATGATGCAGTTTGCTGTTCTACCACGGAGTTTTGTGCGTACACAGGAAAATGTGCTCAAAGGTACAGTGTGTAACTAATTTGGCTTTATATCAATAAAAATCAAGTATTGCTTTCATAAATATGTATTTTACGAAAGTCACAATCGCATCAAAATAAAAAAATTCTCATTGCTTAAAATTATTTATTAGTTAGGGTTATTAGTTATTAGTTAAAGACTAAAGTCGTAAATCTGCAGCCTGACTGTTAGATGGCGCCGAAAATTACACACTTTAGCTTTAAGTTTCTACACACAAGATGATTAATTTCTAGATTGGTCCAGGTCCAGGTTCTGGTTCTGGTCCAGGTCCTGGTCCAGGTTCTGGTCCTGGTTCTGGTCCTGGTTCTGGTCCAGGTCTGAAGCGAATCGGTCTCTGAGTAGTTTAATGAACACAAAAGTGTTTCATTCCATAAGCACAAAACTGAGCTGATTTACCCTGTGTGTGTGTGTGTCTGTGTGTGTGTGTGTGTGTGTGTCTGTGTGTGTGTGTGTGTGTGTGTGTGTGTGTGTGTGTGTGTGTGTGTATAGTTGCAAATAGTCATTATAATAGTCTATTACTACTGTCCATTTACATTGTCATGCTTTCAGGCTCACAACATATATTCATGTTCTATGAGCTACAGTACACGTTTATCACTACACATTGTCTGATGAATGCTATGCAAACCATTCAGATACTGCAAGGCTACGTGGAAAGGAGCCGGAAGGCAGAAGCAGCAGAGAGCACTGACAACCTACCACAAGCAGTATCTATCCGCGTACGTAAGAGCAGAAAGTTATTTCAGCTCCTCATCAGCTATTTTGCAAAGATGGGAATTATTGGCGATATTAAGGACACACTCTCCAAAGCGGTGTTTACACCATCTACTCTGATGTCCGGACGAGGGGGGCTCCACATGGCTCAGATCCTCATTTCTGTGGTCACCTTTGTCCTGGGTTCCCTTAGGGGAGGGAGCAGCCACACTTACTGGAACTATGCTATGTTCACCTGGGCCTTCTGCCCCATCATGACCCTCGTCATCACTATTATTGAAATGTTCAAACTTGACATAATCCTCAACATGTTTTGCATGGATTGGGGGGACTTCACCACCGGGATGGCTATGTCTTCTTCACTGATGACCGTCTCTGTCGCCATAACATATGCCAACTTCTATGCCTGCCTGAAATGCCTGTACGGCTGGATAGTGAGCATATTTGCATTCATCTGTGGCCTTCTCTACATTCTCGAGGTGGTGAAAGACAAGTTTATGGACAAGAAGAGTGGGAGCTACCTGGCTGCTTTGCCTGGATTCTGGAAGGTGATGGAAGCATTCGTGAGCTGCATGATTTTTGTGTCACTGACTGGTTACAGAGACAAGCCAGCTCTCATCATATGTGTCATAGCGTACATCATTCCTTTTCCTATCCTCCCTCTAATCATAGCCACCAACATCCTCAAAAAACTGAAAACCTGTTTGCCTTTTAATCTGGACCGATTTGTTTTTATTTTCCTGGTCATTTCTGTCATTCTGTATATCTTGACTGCTATTGTTTGGCCCATTTTCACCTTCAGAAACAATCCTCGTCCCAGTGATTGTCCACCCAGCTATTGCGTGTGGGCAATTCAGTTTATGGTTGCATTTTTTACCTATGTAAATCTTATACTTTTTACTGTCGACCTCATTTTCACACTGCTTGGTATCTGTGGCTTTAAACGCACATAAATATTCTGGTTTTACAAGCCGGAAAGGTTCTGCTTCCAAATGTTGAACAGGCTTGATGAGGATGCCAAATTGAGAGATTTTTCTATTTTCTTTGTCAATAAAATTTTATGTTAATTTGTATTTTGTTATCCAGTTTTTAAGTGAGATATACTTTGACCTGAAAATATAGTTATTGTTTATTTTTTACTGCAGATTTTTCTTCCTTTTATGTACTGATGTGATGATTGGAAATTTGAATGATGAGCATTGTTGGTGAGGATCAACTGGTTTGGCATGCATTGTGTCTGCTAAAGATAACCAGCCTTTGTTTCCTCAAACATGGATAAAGCCACAGCAAAAAAAAGTCCTGATAAAGATGTTCTTGCATTTTCAAATAAAAAATTAAAAATATTGAAACACATAAATGGAAACATTTGTATGTATGTGTGTATCCGTCTTTGTCTTTATATTTTTATGACTTTGTGGCATCATACACAGCTTCCGAGGTTGAAGTTGTGTTTTTGGGTCACTGTAGTACAACTTATCTTCAAATTGCTGACAACAATGTTCTGAAGCCATCTGCAGACCATAAAGTGATTTAAGAAGAACACATAAACAAAGCATGTTTTAAAAGAATGGATTAATGAAATAGGCATCAGAAACAGGTAATAACTGTGCAGAAACAAAATCCATCCATGATTTTAGTCATTATAGTGGTCTTTTTTTTTGCAGTGGTAACCCAGAACTCTATTGGCTCATTATCCAGTCACGTATCAGTCCCTAAAAAGAGAAATTTGAATAAAGTCAACAGTATAAGTGAGAATCAAACAGTCCCAGAGCTCATGATCAGATTACACACAGGGTGCATTCAACAGAGTTTGACTCCACTGTTTGGAATTCCTCATTTGAGCATCATGTTTGGTCCTTTTAAAGGCTTCCAGGGCATTTTACGCCTCCTGGAAATAATCCTCAGTGCTCTGTGTTTCATCATCATCATCTTCAGAGGCTTGATGGTGAGTCCATGGGGAATCTGGTGCATATTTGTCTGGACTTTCTGCCTCATCATGCCCGTGGTCCTGACCGTGGTAGAGTCTAGAGGCTGGCACATCCTCCTGGCTGCTTGCCTTCCTAACTGGGCCGACCTTACCTGCGGACTGACCGTGTTGTGCGCCACAATGGTCGTCTCTGCCACCATCATCTTCGCCGTTGTCTTCGTCTGCCTCACCTGCATCGTCAGCATCCTGTGTTTCGTCTTCTCTCTGGCTGATGCGGTGGTCTTCCTGATTGATACCGTGGGACAAAGGAAGTCACGTCCAGATGGATACTTGACCAGCCTGAGAGGAACCCTTCGGACAGCAGAGGCGTTTATTGCCTGCATCATTCTCGCTGCTGCCGCTGACCACTTCAGGCTCGGCGAATGGGCCTTTGAACCATTCGGGATGATATGCAGCATCATCATCTTTGTTGTTTGCCTCCTGGTCACTGTGGTCATCATAGTTCTCAGTCTGTTAAAGTTGCTGCAGACCCTGATCCCTTTCAAGCTGAGTAAGATCGAGTTTGTGTTAAACATTGTGGCGGTGGTGTTGTACCTGCTTGCTATTATTCTTTGGGCTGTATTTGGCTACAAGCGTGCCCAATACAATCCCTATATCTGTACTAAGTGTTCCTATGCAGACATGCACACTGTCATAGCTGCTGGAATGATCAACCTCGTTCTCTATGTGGTTGACCTGATTTCATGTTTTAAATCCCTCTAGAAAACTAAGATAAGAAAAGTTGTTAGTGAGGAAAATACTGTACTTCAAGAACATTAGTTATGTGTTGTATGATGCAATAAATCATGCTTTTGCTTTAAAGGTTTTCTGAAATACTTTCACACGCTTTGCACCAGAAGATGGTCACAGAATTCATTATGACAATATATTATTAATGGGTATTCAAAAATGATCTGTAAAGGAGAAGAATCTCAGCTGAACATCGCAGTCACCCTCACATTTAATAATTGGAAATGTTTTATTGCAGCTTAGAATGTCAGTTAACATTTCACTATAACAACTTAAGTTTAGTGGGTCTATTTACACAACAATGGCTCAATGACCAGTATATTCAAATCTAATAAGCCTTAGCTTGAGTGTCATAAAGCGGAGATAGTGAATGCAAATGTCATATGCTCTCACTTGCAGCCACATAGTAGAAAGGAACTGACTTTACAAGTGAGAAAAAATATAAAAGTATTTAAAGAATTGCAAAGGTTTTCCATATATAACCGTAAAACAACACACTGTTTATGTAAAAGCAAAACTACACAATTCAAAAAGAAGAAGACAGCAATACACATCACTATTATTACAGCTCTTTCACGCCTCCTCTTGTTCCTCAAACTCCACAGTCTCCAGCAGGCCCTGAAAGCAGAAGTAGTGCGAGTTGCAGTAAACAGGGGGCTTGTTGAAAGAAGAGCCCACCACCTCCGGCTTCAGCGAGGTAAACGGGTTGGCGCCGCTTCCTTTCATGTCCATCTCCAGCTCCAACAAGATTTGCAGGGAATACGTCATCTCTGTCTCGCTGCAGGTAGAGGACAGTTATCAGCAGCTGTTTTACACACAGAGCCAGAGATATAGAACACACACGACACTGGAAATGACGAATTTGCATCATTTCCCACGGATAATACAGGAAAACATTTATAGTTGTGTTTGTATTGGGTGGTAGTGGCTCAGGTGGTAGAGTAAAGTGTCCAATAACCTGAGGGTTGGTGGTTTGAATCCTGCTCCAACCCCAGTCAGTTGTCATTGTGTCCTTGGGAAATACACTTTACTTTTCTTGCCTCTAATGGTGTGCTCAAATGGAAGTCGCTTTGGATAAAAGCATCTGCTTAATGAATATACAGTATAATATTTATTTAATCCGAAAGGGACAATGCTTATAAGATTGTTGCTTTGGCTAATCTAGTCCCTTGGCAGGCTAAATCCAACAAGACAACTCAGAACATATCATAGCAATTTGTTCCTACGGACTAGTAACACAGCTAAATGTTTAGGAGTCCCTTAAAAAATGTGCCAAAATCCTCTGAAACATTTTTCTGTCATTATTCAAAGGGGAGAAATATCAACTAAACACAAACTACCCTACTTCCTTCTGTACCAACTACAAATCCATGACACTCACCTTACAGCAGTGAAGATAGAAGGGATCTCATAATCTCTTAGAAGCAGAAGGGTTGGAAGCCAACCGTCGTCTAGGCCCTGACTGGCATCAAAACCTTCAGAAAGATACCAAAATCAAAAACAGTCCCATTAAGTTCAGAGCCTCCTCCAGTGGTAAAATAATCAGTAGAAAGGGTGTTGGAAGAGATGTGATCACCTGGATGAAATCCAACCACCAGGTCTGGCTTGGCGGCTTCCTCTTTCTCCACCAGCTCCTCCCAGAACTGATGGTACAATCCCTTGTAGGCGCTGATATAGACCTTCGTCTTAGGGCCAAATGCTCTAAGAGGAGGCCTCACAATGGGGCCGTCCAACACCTCCGGTCCCACCATGACTATCTCAATTCCCTGGTGTCCGGGGAACATTTTGTTTAGCTCATCGTAATCGGTCAGCCTGGCTTCCAGCGTCTCGCTGTGGCCTGCTCCCACCACATGGATGGTCAGAGGTTTAGAGTTCGGATTCAGACCAAACAACCTCATCCCCCAGGCTATAGTCATGGGCCTGGAGAAAAACTCGCTGCAGACTCTCCACAGTGACTGCTTTAGATCATCGTCATCGGGTCGAGGCCTGCCCACATCGCTCCACAAGCCTTTCATGTTTGCACAATTCAAAATGGGCTCAAGGCGAGATGTGAGGTCTCCCTGCATGGCAAGCCAGTCATCCCAGCCCTTAATGTCTGACTGGGGCTTTGACCATTTTTCTGTAGGGAAGGGAAGGTCTCCTAAAGATAAATGGGGGAAAAACAGGATTATTTTGTGCATTGCAACAGCAATTATAAAAATGGCTTCATCCCTGGATTGTCTTTCATAAACATTTCACCTTTGAACACAAGCCATTCCACGACTCTGTCAATGGCAGCTAGTCGCAGCTGTGAGCAGAACTTCTTGTGTTTGGGCCAGTCCTCCTTCTGGCAGTCTTTACAGCAGTAGTAAACATTTAGACATCTGGAAAAAGAGCAGATAAGATACTCTGTACTTTGTTTTTAATAAGAGTAGCAAGTTTGGCAACTACGGCATAATCATTTGGATTATTTCTGGGTTTATATTTCACCTGGAACAACGCTTCAAATTCTGAGGGTTTGAAAGTTGACCCGGTCGCTTCTCACAGTGAGCACAGATTTTATAAGATTCCTCCATCTTCTCAAACATTTCCTTCTGTGACCGGAAGGCCATGGGCTTAGCCTTGGTCTCCTGACCAGTCCTGGGGAAATTATAAAGTTGTAAACACCATATACTGTTCAGACAATGTTCATTTAGACTGAGGTTACAGTGTACGACGAAGGGAGAAACTGATTTACACATGAAGTATTTTTTAAAAAAAAGGCTTTTTGGTGACAACTTAGGTAGAAAGTACGTGTATTACAGATTAACCAATGTGCAAAAGCGAGGAGTCAGGACATGGTGGCATGCCCGCAATAGAAAATGCCTTTCACATGACATAACGAGCATGAGGCCTTTCTGCTCCTCTCACACACCTGTCACTGTTCAGGAGCCACGACGGGAAACATTTACATGTTCCTTAAAGTTAAAGAGGAAAATGAGATGGGAGGAATATGATCTGCTTACCTCTCTGACTCTGTCATTGTCAGTTGTGTTGATTATTGTGACACACGCACCCTTCACTTCAGTTGCTTCTTCTGCTGGTTTGTTACATGACCGATGGTGTGGGGGGTTGCTGTACCAGATATAGCATCTGTGCTTTGCCTTCCAGAAGAGTCTGACATATCCAGACGGTTCCTGACTTCACAGGAGCTGCACTCTGGTGGGAAGTTCAGGAACAGAAAAGGAAACAACATACACCCGTAAATGATCTAAACCATGATCCACTACACTGTTGTTATAGTTGTTATGATTAGTTATAATTCTACATCTAGATTAATATATGATAACAAAATATCGATGAAAGGATAGATAGATCAATGTCTAGGCTGCCACAATATCACATAACTGCTCTAACTGGTCTTTCCATGTGCCTTTACCTATTTTATCCACAAGGGGACAGTATTGCTCTGCTGAAGCTGTTTCCATAGAAATCAAAGAAAACTTGACAATAATGTTTTGATCAGGTGGTTTCAGTGTCATGGTCGAGCAGTTTTAATTATGCTCACTCTCTCTGCAGACTCATTCTCATTTAAAGCCAAAGTTTCTGCACGTAAAAAAAAAAATCAACATCTGGAGATGGCTAAAACGGAATCCCATCATGAATTTAGGGATAATTAGGAAATGTGTGTAATTTGCATGTAATCATTGGGATTAGACAGTATTTCATAGTTAATAAACTTTGCATTGTCTCTAATTGATGTTTAAAGAGGGTTTTTTTTATCAATGATGATGATGGAAAATTTAAAAAAATTATTGCGTACAAATAATTGATCATTTTCACAAAGTGGATGAGAATACAGACAGGTAAGGAGGCAAAAATCTTCTTTTTATTGAGATTATGTCCTGTGAGCAACGACTAATGTGTTAGTAGTCATTTTAGCCACAGTGGCTCATGCTGTTTGTTTTCCCAAATGGCCTGGACCTTCCAGTTTTGCCCAGTTCATTGTCAAAACATCCAAAAAATAATTAAAAAGACAACACAATCCAGTATTTCAGGGTCCAAAAGTACTTCATGGCATGTTTATTAGATATTAAAATGCTTTAAATTTTAAGGTGTTTTATTATTCTATTACTTTTAAACAAGACATCACACAACAAGGAGAGTAAAAACGTTCATTTACACAAGCTGAACAGCATTACAACCTAGACTCATTGTTCAAATCCAGCATCATCTTCAGAAATGAGACAAAAACACACGAAACAAAAACTCCTGCTCTGTGGAACTCCATAATTAGTTTCATTTTGGATGCATGTGATCCAGTTTCATGCAGCTGTTGTGAGATTTGGGAATTGGTCTACCCACAGAACAAATCACAGGAAGCCATTAAATGATGACAGAACTAATTTTGGTATCATTATATCTGTATAACAATGACCTTTTATATCCAACAATCGTGTCACCCCGGGGCACAGACAGAAGAGAAACCTTTGTGCCCCGTTAGAGACACCATTAAACTAAATTAGCTTTGAGGATTTATTTAATCTGCCTTATTAATTAAGTGAATCATATTTCAAAAGATTAAGTTTTGTTAAAAAATAGAAGAGAGAAGGAAACAAAAAAATAAGTAGAAGTGTCTTTTTCAACTTGATCAACTTAATTGTCCATATGGTGAGGCAGCAAAAACAAATATCCACATCTCAGAACCTGTTTGGAAAGCTGTACGTTAACACGCCCCAATTTCCTTTGATGGGCTTCATGATGAGCTGTTAACTGTCTGCACCTGGTTCCTCCAAGTCTTCCTGAGGCAGTAGACCCTGAAAACAGATGTAATAAGAGTTGCAGGAGACTAAGGGTTCGTTAGGGTTGGACTGGACTTGTTCTAGTTTCTGGGAGGTAAATGGATTAGGTCCACTTTCTCTAATATGCATCTCCAGCTCCAGCAGAATCTGCAATGAGTACTTGAGCTCCATCTCACTGTGTGAAGAAGAGAGATAGTTCAGAAAATACATTTCTGGTGTAGCTGGTACAGTACACAAAGTTATATTTCTGAATATCAAGCTTGTTCTGAGAGCCAGACATATTTACTCTGTTGTAGGATGTCAAACAAGTGATTGGGGTTACAGAAATGGCATTTACCTGTACATAGTGAAGAAAGAAGGGATGTTATAATCCCTGAGCAGCAACAGGGTAGGCAGCCAACCTTCCATCAGTCCCTGGTTAGCATGGAACCCTGGATTTAAAAAAAGAAAGAGAAATAAAACAAGGAAGGCATGTTTTATAACGTTAATAAAGGAAAGTTCATTATAGGACATAATTGGAGCATAAAACCAAAACTGACTATTAATCTTTCAACCATTGAAGCTCTATGTCTGTTTTGCAGTCCTGTGCTTGAAATGCGAATACCCATAATGAACTGAGTACATCTCTGTACTCACCAAGTCTATTTAAATACTTCATGGAGTCTTAATAAAGGGAACACTGGAGGATTGAGATGTATAAATATCAGTTTGTGTGTTTGTTTCGAAGGTTGGTTCCACTTATAGAAAGGCAACGTGCATGGTACCTTTCCTAAATGTGCAAGTCGCCAATAGGCAATAATGCACCCCAATGCTGTAGATGATGGGATTCTGATCATTTTAATGTCGATGGCTCGATGTGATCACAACCTGCAGTGTGGAAATTGTGTGAGATGGGGGGCAGGCGAAGGCAGGAGTATGGAAGTGTCAATTTCTGGCTGCACAAACTGGACATGGGACTCCAGGGGAGACCTAGAATATGCTGGAGGGATTTTATATCCCAGGGAATGCCAATGAGTCTCTGAGGCGCAGCTTGAGAATGTCGCTGGGGTTAGGGACGTCTGGATTTCCTCTCCTGGGCCAGTTGCCTCTGTGATCCAGCTTTCTTCTTTCTTTCACCTAATTGTCGCAATGTTTTCCTCTAGTTGTTATCAAAAAGCATCTTTGTCAACTCTAATGTGAAGGTGGAGCAGATCACACATAAATGTCTGTCATGCTTACCTTTTGTTCACTAAATTAGGATTTTACGTGTCAGTACGTGTGACAAAGGTAGCCTTGTTCAAACGCTACAGACAAGAGCTAGGAATTTCAGATGAGCCTGGAAAAGATCATCTTAACAGAAAATTCATGTTGCAGTTTGCTCAGCAACACAGACAAGCCACAGCATCAAATCAGGCTACATTCAAGATGGGTTGGGTATAATCCTGTAGCATATTAACGGACAGATGTCACTTTTCACTAAATCTGGTTTATCCTAGCTGTATGTTGTTGTTTTTTAAACAAAGTGTAGAGGGGTGAGAAGTTTGTCCTTCAAAGATATTAAGAAGGTTCAAGCTGTACCATAAAATGAAATCCATCCAGCTTTTATGTCTTCTTGGAGAGAAAAATGAATGAATCAGCGATGTAATAAACAAGCTTTCAGATACCGATCACCAAAGTTTCATCTTACTATGTTCCCAGAAAAGAGCTACACATAATTGTGAGTGCACGCAGAAGCCATGAGTGTGCTGGGGGAGTTCAGATATCACCACATAGGCCTGTGATATCACCACACAGATGGTATTACAGGCCTGGGGATTTTGATTTGAATAATGCACAGCATGGTATTAACATCCCAGAGGTTAGGCTTCTCGTCGAGATGAAACGCTTAACAGGGTCTAAGTGTTTGGGAGTTTAGACCTCCAGGAGATAAAGTGACAAGAGAGACTATAGCCCAACTGTTAATGGTGGCACCCGTACAAATTTGGGCCATATGGTTGACGCTGCTGCTGTTAATGATCATGGATGTCTTTTGTTCCCTGGTCTTAAATAAGATATGCCTAACATCTATGAATATGTAGTTTGTTCCTGAATAACAAAAAGCAATCTTTGTCACTGGGTCCCTGCAGTGAATAACTTATATGCACACACATAATATCAATCTCTTTAGTGAACAGTTCTTTGACTATAAAATGTCAATATCTCTGAGTTCCCTGTGTTTACCCCCTCTTTCTCAACACATACATATCCAAACACCTACCTTTCCATTCTTTTTGTCATGCTGCCTGCCCCTACCCTTTGACCAGGGTCATAATGCAGTGCTCCGCCAGCTTTGCGGTATGAAATGCAGCCAGGCTCTGAGGCAGTTTACAAGCTGGATGACTAATTCCTGTATATTTAGCTGTACTTGAGTTTGCAGCAGTAACTGAGCCAGGGGTGTCTCGTACGTTTTAGTTGAGGATTTACTGTTGATTTGCAGGTTCAAGGGTCAAAGACCATATTCTATGACACTTTGGGAGGGGTATTTCAGAATCTTATATGGTAAGAGTGTGCAAAGGCGAAGGAAATATCAGCTTTAACCCTGACAAAGTACATTCAGGTACTCTAATTTATTCCAGAAGTATTCAATTGTTTCCATAATTAAGGAAAAAGTATTTAGTCCTCAGTCCTGCATCAAATCAATGACTTTTCCACCTACTGTGGGTGAGAGGAAGGGGGGAACTGAGGCTGCCCCGTTAAAAGGCCAGCTTACTGACATTGTGCTGAGTCCAGCAGTTGCTAGCCAAACTCTGTCCCAGCTGCCCCCATTAATCATCGAAATCCCCAATAAAAGCTTGGCACTAATGAATAGGCCAGATCCAGTCCGTTAAATGTCTCCAATGTTCCCTGTTCTTTGAAAGAGGTTATTGTCTGGCGAACATAAAGGGAGACAAGTTGCTACTTCCCTGAGACAGCTGACCACTTGATTATGTCATGATTATTATCGTTTTCACTACTTTGTTTAAAAGTATTGTGAGTTCAGGCTCCTTTCAGTGACCCGGGTACATACCAGGATGAAATCCAACCACCAAGTCTGGCTTGGCTGCTTCTTCTTTCTCGACCTTATCCTCCCAGAACTGGTGATAGAGGCCTTTGTAGGCACTGATGAAAACTCTCTGCCTGGGACCAAACGCTCTAAGAGGAGGTCTCATGATGGGACTGTCTACCACCTCAGGTCCAACCATTACTACCTCAATGCCCTGGTGACCAGGGTACATGCGGTTCAGCTCATCAAAGTCAGTCAGTCTGGCTCCCATGGTCTCATTGTGGGACGCCCCTGCTAGGTGAATAGTAAGTGGTTTTGCATATGGGTCCAGACCAAAGTGTTGTATAGCCATCCCAACTGTGAGAACTCGAGAAAGGAACTCGCTCTGAATTCGCCATAGGGACTGTCTCAAGTCGGCATCGTCTGGCCGTGGCCTGCTTGTGTTCTTCCAAAGCGTTGCCATGTTGGCACCAGACAGGATGGCATCCAAACGTGGCGTGAGGTCCCCCTGCATGGGAAGCCAGTCTTCCCAGGTCTTTACCTCAGGAGCTGACTTGGTCCACTTCTCAGTGGGGAATGGAAGATCGCCTATTGAATAGAAAGAACACATTTTATGACAGATTTTATGTCACACAGATCCAGGGTCTAAGGGTTTGAGGTTGATGATCTATTGGTTCTGAAACATTAAATAAGATTAAAACAAACCATTTAAAAATATCACTCAAATGTCAATCCTGCAATTCTTTTTCCCCATTAAAGCATCAGTTTTAGTTCTTACCAGTGAACATCAGCCACTCCACTAGTCTGTCAATGGCCACCAGTCGCAGCTTCTTGCAGACTGTTTTGTGCTGAGACCAATCTTTTTTCTGACAGTCCTTTGTGCAGTAGTACACATTCAAACACCTGTGAGACAACAACAATGGAAAAGGCAACTATGAAAAGGTTTAGGAACTAGTGGCGTATCAAATTAACTATTTTAACAGTTGGTCTGCTGTATGAGACCCAGGTTGATGTGATTATTGGCAGACCTCCCCTTCCAGATATGCACACACAGACATGTGCTGTGTACTCAACACACAAATGGGAAACAAAACAGAGGCACATTGCAGCAGCACTGGACAGTTACACACATATCTTCTCCCCTGCCATCATCAGGTAACGCAGGTTTCCCCCCAAGCTGTTTGTCTCAGTTGTTAAGTAGCCTCTGTCTGTCTCATCCAGCAGAAAAATCGAGCGCCCACATGCTTAACAAGCTCAATGCTTGTCATTATACGTTAACAGATGTTTTATGACGACAACCACACAACTAATGTTGGCAGAATTTGTCATTTGGTACAGCATGTGAACAGGGCTCTTAGCTAACGAACACAAAATGCGGGTTAAAATCAAATTTGACAGTTTTAACTTCAAAACTTACAGCCCTTTGGGCAGGTGATTCATTGGTAAAGCTTCTTTCAAGTTACTGAGAAGATCCAACAACCATTAGAGGAGGCTGAATAGCCGCTGCTTCTCAGCAGGCATGCAGTGTGCGGGAGTTTGTTGGGCACACCATCATCATTAACTAGTTCTGTGTTAAGATGGCCATTAAAAGTTTGATAAAAATGCATACCTATTTTTTGGTAACAAGAATAAATAAAAAAAAATTCTTTTTTATATGAAAACAGAAATAAAAAAACGTATTTGAAAAGCTTACCAACACAAACTTATGAAGCTAAAATTGGTTTAAAAGAAAAGAAGAAGCTTGGAGAAGCAGTCAGACCTCCTTTTATAATGAATGAGGCTAATCACAACGCCTTTCATGAACATTGCTCCATGACATATCATCCATGGCCATGTGCTTACGTCAGTATACCTGATGTTCATGGGCACCTGCCTGAAAAAAGTGCAGCTGAATGAGGGAGATGTTTAGGAAAATAAGAAATGTAGTCATAATCAAGATTTATCTTCAGAACAAAGCTGTATAGTAAGGTACTGAAGTTATAGCAGTTCCAGTCTGATGTTAGTCTACTGCAAAAAAAAATAAAATAAAAAAATCTTGTGCTTCAGGTGCCCTTATCTTTTACTGAGCACCTGCCTCTCAAATTTTCTGTGCACGCCACTGTCGTAGACTATAAATCTTACACATAATTTATTGCTCAAATTGTTAAAGCTGTATAATCTGCTCTTTACATCCCAAGCTTAAGTTAAGTAGCCTGCATTAGAGTGGTATTCTGCTAGCATCTGGGCAAGGACTGCAAACAAACACTAAGTACAGCCTCTTTCAGCTGCTAGCATAACTGCAGACCACTATTCCTGTTTCGATGTTCATTAGCCTAAAGGCTATTTCTTTTTTTTTTCAATTGTTTCAAGTTATTATTCAAAAGTTTTTTTCTCTTTGGGTATTTTGTGCAAGACATAATTTATCTAAGTAACTACATGAGCTGAAGCCCAAAAGAATGCTTTAGCAGTGCATAGCTGTTACATATAGCTGCTTTATTATTAGACCACTAGCTAGGATGTCTTGTTTGTACAATGGCGTAACTAGCATCTCACATGAATTATGGACCAGTGTTTCAACCTTGTCTTTCAAACTCACTGAATTTGAGTAAGTCCTGTTTCAGGAGACTGCTGAAAAGTTGAAATGCATAATGCAACCCCTTTGCCCGTATGTGGGCCTGTGTGTTCTCAGAGTTTAGAGGTAATGTGTTGGATTAGAGCTCTGACAGCTAGCAGCACTTGGTGCTGTGGGGGACTATATTATTTTACTTTGCATGGATTTGGAGCCAAAGAACCCGCATTTACATAAAATAATTTATCAGCTTGCTGGCTCCATCATGGTGTACTTCACTAATCCAGGAAAAGAGGCTTACACATGGACAAAGTGAGGTGAGAACACGCAGGTGCCTGTGGAAGCTTATATACTGTGCAAGCGCTTCTACTTTTACAAAGAAAGTAATGCAAAACCTAATGACAATTATAAAGGTGTTAAAAAGTTGCCAGTGGGAGCTGTTGATTTGTGGGTGGTAATGTCAAATATCTTGGGGTTTTTCCTGTCAGACTTTCTGTTTTCTGTCTAGCTATCTGAATGCCTCCAAATACCAGTGAGTTTCCTGTGAGATGAGGTGGCAGATGAGAATTTAAAGGGAATGAACATGCAAGATGGTGGGTGGCGAAGACAAACAAGAGCGATAAGAGGAAAAAAAAAGAAATCACGACACTCATTAAAATGTTACAAACTCCTCTTCTTACTCTCAATATTTTCACTCTGTGGTCAGACATTTTGAACTGCATTCAGTTGCTCTTAACAAGCTGCAGAGTTGCAGAGAGATGAATCACAGTCAGGGGATTTTGCTATATTTGCCACTGGCTATTCTCCATCTCTGCAGGACTATCCACACATTGGTGGCTTATCATTCTGCCACTGATACTACAGCAGCTGGTAATGCTTCAAACATGACAGCTCTGGGACAACATCAAAACAATATCCTACCCATGTGGTGACAGAGCTGACCAGAGAAGAGCGGAGGTGTCAGTTTCAAATATTCTGATTGTCAGCAATCATTAATGTTAATCATTGCATTCACTAGAACAACATAAATCCTGCATTACTGCTTTCAGAAATAACCATAACTGGGGATCTCAGCAGTCATCTGCCCTCCTCTGGTGGGTTTTGCACTCACTTTGCACAGCGTTTCAGTGTCTGTCCCTCCGTGAGATGCTCTGGGAGTTTGCTGCAGCCGGTGCAGAACTTAAAGGTGTCCTCCATCCTCTGGAACATCTCTTTGTAGTTACGAAATGTGATTCCTTTACATTTTCCTTCAAGAGCAGCCCTAGTGAGAGTCAAACATAACTTATTTGCATAGCCAGAAACACACTATGGACGGACATATGCGGTCATTAAGTGCAATATGAGGAATTGCAGTTACTAAATACTGTGAGCGCTTTATACCTGTATTCGCCATAGTCCTTCATGTTGAGTTTGTTGAGAATCGTCTTGGAGAGTCCAGGTACATTCGAGTCCAGAGAGTAGAAGCCAGACTGGACGGAGAAGACGCTGTCAGTCCCCGGAGTATAGGACTGTGGGAGTGCTGGAATCTGAGATGCCATGTTGAAGCCAGTTCTTTCCACTGGAAATGAACCATTCGATCTTAGACTGGATGTGTCACAACTTTCTTCAGCTAAATGAGGACAAAACTGAAATCATAGTCTTTGGAGCCAAAGAAGAAAGATTAAAATTCTCCCCTCAGCTTCAGACGGCTAAGTTAGAAACCACCAACAGAGCCAGAAACCTGTGTGTAGTCATGGACTGAGACCTGAACTTCAGTAGTCACATTAAAACAGTTGTGAAGTCAGCATATTATCACTTAAAGAACATATCGAGGATTAAAGGACTAATGTCTTCACAGGATTTAGAAAAACTTGTCCATGCATTTATTTTTAGTAGACTGGACTACTG
>JAVQJG010165642.1:0-13823 GCA_036024015.1 Craterocephalus amniculus
TTTTCGGTTGCCATGATTTAGGTTTAAATAGCAGAGATCAGCTGGTTCATTTATATGCAGAAATGTCCATGAGGTGCTTTGCATTGACCATTTATAGTAGAATGTGGGCGTGTCGGGGGTGGGCTAGCAGCAGAATTCACTTGCGCAAGCGCAAGTGTGATTTATAAAGGGAAAATTGCTTGCACCTGTGCGCACGCACGGTTTTATAAATCAGAATATTGTGTTGCTTACGCAAACTCTGGATTCTTGGCGGACGTCCAATTTTAGTAAGAATCCTACGCAGAGTTCTATAAATGAGCACCCAGGTAGTCAGGTGGTGCTCTTTCAACATTTGTTCTCATTCTTTATTTTCTACTTTCTCTTTTCTTGTCCTACTGCTGTGCCTGTGATACAGTGAAGACACACCTAAGTCTTTCTTAAGCTTAAACAAATGCACAATGTTTACATTTCATTTGCTCTTAATTTTATTTCCTTTTATTACTTTTGGGAAAAATGAGTAGTTGAAGAAAATATTTGAACATGAGCTTCGTGAGCTTCCACTTTTAATGGACAGAGCTTTGTCTGACTCCAACAGGAAATCCTATTCCTTGTTTCACTTTCGCCGTTTAAAGCTTCAATAACTCCTGTTCCTGCCCTTTCTCCGCAATATTTTTGCCTTTTAGGAAACAAGGTACTTCCGGCACCTTAAACTTTGTTTATTCCATTTTAGACTACCCCTGGTCCACATAGGGGGTCTGGTAGCCTAGTTGTTACAGGGCTGGGCTTAAGTCCCTGAAGAGAAAACAATGCAGGCCCTTGAGAGAGGCCCTTAAACCCCACAACTGCTCACCTGGGTGTCAAAACATGGCGGTACATCTAGAGATGTGCCATATGCAAAGCTGAACATGATAGTTGAGATTAAAACTGAAAAAAAAAATAGTTTTAGTTATTCCATGATTAGTACAGTTTAGTCAGAGTAATGTGAACACAAAAGAGGTGAACTCTGGTCTGCTTGAAGATTGGGAGTCTCAGTTCTGCTTTTGTAAAAAGCAAACAGACAATCTAGTAAATAAAAGAAAGGTAGTGACGTTCATAGTGATCATGTAGTAGTACAACATAGTGGCTGTCCATACTAACAGGTTCCCATTTACTATATTAGGCAAATATTTGGGTCAAAGTTAAACGATATCCTTTTAAGTCGGTTCTTTTTCCTCTGTCTACTTGGTCAGTGGTTGTTTAGGGGTTTTCCCCTCCTAGCAAGCAGATGGTGTAACTATATAACCTTGTTCAGGTGGTTTGGTCTGTTTGAGTTGAGTCCAGAGTGAAAGCAAAGCAAATCAAAAGAAGGTGGGAGATTTGGGAGAATTCCCTGACACAATTGAACAGAGTCCCCAGACTACCCTCGTGTGTTAGTGTTCAGAGAACTATGTTGTTTTGCCTTGCATACTAACCAAGGTATTAGTTCAAAAGGAACTCTATCTTCATGCTTTTATAGAATGGGTTAACGGTTCCTCAGGTCTTAGAGCGGGTAGATAATAGGGTTGGCAGTTTAAATCTCATTTCATTCAAATGAGTCTGTTATTGTGTCCTTCAGCAAAACATGTCACCCACCTTGCCTCCAGTGCTGGTATCACTGGTGTGTAAATTTTCAGTGGGAGTTGGGGAGGCAGGCGGCGTGGACTGGCTGCCCCGGGTCCGGTGGTCTGCCACAGGGAGCTATAGCTACACGCGTGGCTTACCAGCATCAAGTATAAATATAGGGCAAATACATTATGGATTCACTGGAAAGTGCTTATCATTACTATTCTTATGTTTTCATTACAAAAGAAATCTTTTTTTAATGACTTCACTGAACCAACATGTAACTTCATATTTATTAGAAGCTTTCCAGCTGCATGTTACCACAGTTACCTTTGGACAGCTGTAGCAGAGGCCTGCATGTGTGTGTGCCAGTTGTGTTTATGTGCAATGATTTTCTTCCTCCTTTGCGATGTGTAGTTTGTGTGTGTGTGTGTGTGTGTGTGTGTGCATTAGGGTTTTCTTTGTTAGAACACAGCTGCTGGAGTTGGGCCAGTGTCATGTGGATCTTAACTAGCCTTTGGGTTACTTTGGCTCTAACACTAACCAGGTCGAAGCTCAGCACTCGCTCAAAGCCTTCACCTGGTTCCACACACAACCCCACACATGTATACTCATACACAAACACACACTCACACAAGTTTTACTTATGTTTTTCTTATCCTTTTTTCTGCCCTAATTCCAGCCTCTGCTGCTACAGTATACTCACATATAAATAAATCGACTAAAAGCTGAGTGTATTATTTTCCTTTCTCTTTTTGCCTCCCCCTCACATGTCATGAACACATGCCAAAGCACATTGTATGTTGCCACTATCAAAATGCAAATCCGCCTGCTTCTTGACTCCTTGCTGCACTTTTCTTTGCTATCTATTTATTATTTATTTATTTATTTTCCAGTGACTTCATTATAGGGGAAGCAGAACCTGGGTGACAACATTAATTACAGGTATGCACAGACACATTGGGAGCTATTTTCTCCTTAGTAGACCTAATCATCATCAGTATCCTCTTCATCGCCGCCACCATCCACTCCCACCAGGCTGTCAATCTGGGAGCAGATGAGGTCCGTTAGACAACATGAATGTATATCGCAACAGCCAGACAGGTATAAAACCACAGACTTTCCTTCATGATGTAAAATGGTTAAAGCAAAGCGAATGTAGCAGCAAGATGGTGGTTGATGACGTGGGGGGGGTTCTGTGTTAGGGTGGGGGTTATTGTAGGGGAATAATTGCCTGGAGACGGAGCAGAAATAAGCTCTAATGGTCAGTAATCCAAGCCTGGTGAGGGCCTCTCCACAGTGCTCCACTGAATGCCGGTAATGGGCTTCCAGCTCTGTCACTTACATATGCATAGATCTTTCTCCATTAAAGCTGGTTTGAATGACAAATATGGGTGAATGTGAAAAATGATTTAAAAAAATAGAGATTAAAAAAGAAGCAGAGGCAAAAAGAGAAAGTGAGAGGCTGCTGGAAGATTTTCTCTTAGCTGGCAGTAATTTGGCAACCGATCAGGCCCCTATCCTTAAATCTCATTAGCCTATTGTTCGCATGATGCCGCTTGGTGAAGCACAGGGGCAGGGGATGCAGCTTGAAGTGGCTAGATGATGATTTGGACCTGGCACATTTTTTTTATCTGTCTGAGGATGTGTACATGTAACTAAAAGAGACTTTGACAATATTTGGTTAATTCACTGTAGTTTCCCTCTAGTTTGTTAAACATATATCATTTTTATTTTGTAATCTTTTATGACACTCCCCCAGCAATGCTGCCATTAGCAACAATCTCTCTCAGTAGGTAAAACACTAGACGACAAAACAGCCTTGTTTGAATAAAGAAATGAATCAAACAAATCTCTTTTTGAAGTAAACAATAATCAATGCCCAGTTCAGATTCAGCTACATTCAAGATTGAAGAGATGTTCTTTGATATTTTAACATTAACTTGAATATCCCAAGGAGCTGCTTTTCCCTAAAAAAGCACTGTCTCTGATGGACATTTCTCCAAGATCTCTCTGAAATAGTCTTTACCTGCTCTGAACTCAGCAGAATAGTTAATGGCACATTTAGAATGCACCAATGTAACCAAAATCACAAGGCTGACCAATGTTGGTTTTTAAAGATTAGACTTAATGTTGAATATCAGAAACACTTTTTGTAAAAGGATTTGTCTCAGAACAGTCTCCCTATGTTCCGTATGAAGATGGCCAGATTGCAGCCTTTCCCCTGAGTGCTGGGGAAGGTGTCAGGGACATTCATTTGACTAGAATTTTAGAACACACAAGACTGAATGTTGTTTTTAATCCTTTACTAGGCCAAAGGATTAGAATCCATTACATTCTTTATTAATATTTATTATTATTAATATTACACGTGTACTGTATTTAATGTATTCAAGAATTCTCTACATATTTGACACATGAAAATGCTCTTAGTTACTCCTTTAATCTTGAGAAATCAGGCAAAGCAGACTGAGGATCTGACCTGATTGTTCAGGTCACATAAATGAACTTTAAAGGAAATTTAAAGGAACACAAACTGCCTTACAGTATTTGACTATTGCTTAAGCATGATTTTGAAAACAGGGCTTGGAATTTCAAATAACTACACAGAATTAGCACAATCCAACACACAATAGAACACCTCAGATCATCTGCAAAATGTAAGACCATTGTAAAAACTACATACACATTTATAAAAAACCAGTCATACACTGCTTTGTTTAACTTAAAAAACCTTTAGCAATTCTACTTTTCTGTGACTAGATTATTTAAAAAGTGAAGCACACAGAGAAAGTGCAAATATACAACATGGTAAATTCACCAAACCGCATAAGATCAATCCTGGAGACTGTTGAAAATGGGATTTATTTTTCTACATATAACCAAAATCTGTGAAGATACTGTAGATAATCATAATATAACATGTCCCAACAAGCCAAGAAAGTACACAACTAAAGATACTGCACCACCAGCAAGGGTTACATGTACTGTAAACTAAAAGAAGAAAACAAAAATAAGTAAAAAGACAAACAGATGAATTACTTCTCATCTCTTTGCATAGTTGGTTCTGGCCAGAGAATTCATTCCACATCGTGGAGGTGGCAGGATGAAGGAGGGCCAAGGTGGAGATTGAACCCTCAACCCTCCTGGTTGAGAGTCATGCGTGCTGACCGGTCAGTCAAAGGACCACGTCTGTGCCCAAGAGGCCAGGGCACATTACTGTATCAGATGGAGTCATGGTGACTGGACCCTTTCTGTCACATGGGCAACATCCTTATTGGCAAGATGACAGACCAAGAACCTCCTTGAATGACTCGAACCACCTTGCACAGTGGTGCCATTAATTTATATCCCCCTTCTCACTCTTCTTCCTCTGACTTCTTTCATTTTGGATGAAAGCAGGTAAAGTCACCTGCTGCATTTTTGTAGTGCTCAAACCTAATTGGTGTGCCTACAATAAGGCAGTCATGTGTTTACACACCTGATGTGTGTGTCAATGTGAGTAGCTAATGGAAAGCATAAGTGATTTATCAGTCAGTGCTTTTGAATAGCAAACACGTGATATCATGAGCCATTTGTCTTTTAACTTCTCTTTTAATTCTCTTGCTCTAATTATGTTCTCAGATGTTAAAGGATGATTTGATGATAAATTTATGTTTCCAACATAAAAGTGTGTTTAAGGTTTTGTGAATCATTATGTGTATTGTTCTGCAAAAAGTAGGAAGCTGACTTTGTGTTTATTGGGGTGAAAATCTGGTCCATTGTGTTGCTCCTTGAGTGGAAGGGGTTGATGAATATGTAATTCTTTTTGTTTATATTTATGCAATCGTAATAAGCAGTAACATGTCTTGACCCAGTCAGTTGAGTTAACTGTCAGTCCTGGGAGTTGACTGTGAGCTCACCTTTCTTAGGGAAAGTTTGCTTTACAAAAGAACACAAAATAGGTGCTCTCAGCTATTGGAAATAAGCAATAGCAATCTGTGGAAAAATCCTGCCTGGCCAAAAGAAAATAGCCACCTGAATTTAACTACGCAAATGGTGGTTGAGACAGTTATTGGATAATTACTGCATGGGTAATTATATTCAGTTGACAAGTTATTTAACCCCAACTGATGCAGTAGATGAGTAGCTTCTCATTTCTTAAACAGCCATATATAAAAACACATCCTGCGGTTGTGGAAAAGATGTTAGTTTGTTTAAAAACAGATACATCTTTGGCAGAGAAAACATCTAAGGAGATGCAGAGGCTACCGTCAAATGCATTTTTAAAAACTGGTAGGATAGTGGGGACCTTTGTCTTCCAGGAGAAAAGTGGTTGAAAAAACATCATGAATAATGTTGGATCAGTGATCACTTGAACAAATGGTGAAATCAAAGAAAAAACAACAGTAGAGCTCAGGGCTATGTTTGATAGAAAATAAGAACATTCCCACGTGAACAACATGAAGAGAACTCAATGGATGGGGACTGATCAGCTGTGTAGCCATTAGAAAGCACTTGGAGTGCAGTACTTGCTCTGAGAAATCCACCAAAAGGAAAAAATGCATGTGGATGAAGTCATGAAGGCATTTGACGTGCACTGCAACAGGAATCAGATGTGAGCAAATTAAATATTTTTAGTAACTGTGGTTCATCAGATGTTGATAAGCAGCTATCCAGTCAGCTGTTTCCTGTTGTCTTCACCAACCGCGCTATTTCATGCATCCTCTTCCTCATTGGCTGGTGGCGAAGTGTGTATTTCAGTAGAGTTAGGGTTAAGGGTCTCCATTGTTTTGTGACTGAGTGCCTTATCATTTAACAGCATTGAATGGAAGTCTTTCCAGTCATATATTTTTTATCTATTTTTCTTAGTAATGTAAAAAAAGATAATCTTGTCTCATTCTCATGTACCCAATATCATGTATCGTCTGGTCTTAGGAGATGAGTGTCTCATCACACCCCTACTAATCAGTTAGGCTAACCAGAGAAAAAGGCTTCAGTTGGCTAGAGAACATAAAGTCTGGACAATGGAGAAATGGAAGGTCATGTGGTCTGATGAGTCCAAAAATTCAACAGGTTCAGATTGTGAGGGGAGACATCATTTTCACACACGGATTGGCTACAGAGTCCAGATCTAAACCCCATTAAGAATCTTTCGGATTGGATGGAGGTTTAATGTAGGGGTCCAAGTCTCTGTTCATCAGTACAAGATCTTGTAGATTAAATAAATGCAACACTGGCTAGAAATAAAGGCACTAATCAGAAAGTCAGAATATGTAATAGGCAATTCAACGTAAAATGTGAAATCAATACGTTTTAAGTTATAAGTATTGATGCAAGAGTTTACTTTCATAGGCCTGACATTTTTATCAGGCCTCTGAGGCCCCTTTTCGACCGAGCCGGTTCCAGTTCTGGTTCGGTGCCAGAGCTAGACTTAGCACAGTTTTTTTGGTTTTTGACCGTCTTAGCACCGGCTCCTGGTTCTAAAAACAATTCACCGGCCAGATCTTTCAGTGGAAAACAAAACCGGTTTTCGGAAGCACCAGAGTTGAACCAAGTAAGCACGGGCTCTGGCACCAACACCAGGTCCACATTGGTGGAAATGAGGTATGACAGGTCTCAGGCATTTTGTTTGCCAAAATGTCAGGATATTATTGATTTCAAATATATTCCAAATCCATTATTTATTGATTTCAAGCAATATTCTAATTTTCTGAGTATTTTAATTTGAGGTTTTCTGAAGCTTCAAATCCTAATCAGTAAGGGTGCTAGAGGAATTTAAGTTTCCTACATTGCACATAAATGTGTCACCTGATGTACTTTGGGTAGTGTTGCTGAAACATGAGGTGTGTGCTCACACTTTGTATCATCCTCTTTCTGTGTAACAGAAACAGAGCTATGTTTGCATGTTTGGCAGTATGTCACAACTCTGCTGCATATTAGGCAGCATGTAGACTAAATAAGTGTGAATAACCGGCCGAGATCAGAAGAGCCCTGTTGGGTCTATACATATCACCGATGACCTAATGTCACACACACAGACCACAAAGACAAATATAAGTTGTTGGGGAGGATGTGAAGTCAGAAGAATTAACAGATATAAAATGACTGGAACATGTTAAAGGAGCTATACACAACATCACGTCCGGCTAGTTTAGCTAGCGATAGCGGCTAGTTTTTTAGCCTTAGCATGACGGTCTTTCTCTGCCAATGGGGTAAACTTTCGGAACGTCCGTATTCTGTTCAGCCAGTAAGCGCATTCCTCTAGGAATCTGGAAGTTACGAAAGTTAACCCCTTCGGAAAAGAGAGAGCGTCACGCCAAAGCGAAAAAAATAGCCACTATCACTAACTAAACTAGCCGGACGTGATATCGTATATCGAAGGTATTGCTCCTTTAAAGCTAGCCACCAGCTTTGTGGCTAATTTGTCTTTTCAATGTCTTATTCTTTATATTTTATTTGTATGTGTTTTATTTAGTCGTTTATTTATTGATTTATTTTAGTGCTTAGTCCATGTAGTGGAACAGTGGACCAGCTCTATTCCCTCTACAGGGTACTGGAGGGGGCATGGGAGTTCGCCCAACCGGTCTACATGTGTTTTGTGGACTTGGAGAAGGCATTCAACCGTGTCCCCCGAGAACTTCTGTGGGGGGTGCTCCGGGAGTATGAGGTGCCTGACCCCTTGGTGAGAGCAGTCTGGTGCCTGTACGACCGGAGTCAGAGTCTGGTCCGCATCTCCAGCAATAAATCTGAATTGTTTCTGGTGAGGGTTGGATTCCGCCAAGGCTGCCCTTTGTCACTGGTTCTGTTCATAACTTTTATGGACAGAATTTCTAGGCGCAGCCGAGGTGTTGAGGGCATCCGGTTCGGCGGCCTCAGGATTTGGTCTCTGCTTTTTGCGGATGACGTGGTTCTGTTGGTTCATCAGGCCGTGATCGCCAGCTCTGGCTGGAGCGATTCGCAACCGAGTGTGAAGCGGCCCGGATGAGAATCAGCGCCTCCAAATCAGAGACCATAGTCCTCAGCCGGAAGAAGGTGATTTGTCCTCTAAAGGTCGGTGGTGGGATCCTGCCCCTCTGAGGATTTGTTTACGAGTGAGGGAAGGATGGAGCGGGAGATCGATAGCCAGATCGGTGCGGCGTCTGCAGTGATGCGGGCTCTGTATCGGTCCGTCGTGGTGAAGAGGGAGCTGAGCCAGAAGGCGAAACTCTCGATTTACCGGTCGATCTACGTTCCTACCCTCACCTATGGTCACAAGCTCTGGGTAGTGATCGAAAGAACGAAGTCGCGGGTACAAGCGGCCGAAATGAGTTTTCTCCGCAGGGTGGCCGGGCTCTCCCTTAGAGATAGGGTAAAGAGCTCGGTCATCCGGGAGAGGCTCGGAATAGAGCCGCTGCTCCTCCGCATCGAGAGGAGCCAGATGAGGTGGTTTGGGCATCTGGTCACGATGCCTCCTGGACGCCTCCCTGGGGAGGTATTCTGGGCACGTCCCACCGGGAGGAGACCTCGGGGTAGGCCCAGGACACGATGGATGGATTATATCTCTCGGCTGGCCTGAGAACGCCTCGGGATCGCATGTCATAAAAAACAACAAAACACTGTATTTCGGTATAGTATAACACCAAGGCTTAAGGCGTTCCCAACAGCGGATAATTGGTTTGGTATTTAGGAGACCATAGACTGTATCTGTATTCATTGGCAGGATCTCATTGACCAGACAGGATCTTGGCTGATCCTGGAGATTCCTGCTGACATGAAAAGACGTGGGCACAGAGATGGTTCAGAGTTCAAAGGTAAGTTTCCCTCTTGAATCCAAAAAATAAGTAGAGGACAAGCAGTGAAATGAATAAATGCAAGGTGGGTTTACTGAGGGAGGGACCCAAAGTTCTACTGGGGACACGAGGGGGGGTGGGGGGGGTCGTAGCGGACAGAGGAGCCATCAGAACGGGAAGCACTCCCCAGCCTCCTCATCGGCCTCTTCCTCCTGAGCTGCCAGATGGCGCACACTCAAAACCCCAGTGGAGGAAGCAGCAGCCACACATATGCATATTTGAAGACAAGCATTGTCAGTTACGCACATGTGCATAAACACTCCCCCCCTCCACAAAAAGAAAAAAAACTCATTTAGCCAAAGAGCTGCCCCAGTTAACTTTCCTGCCCACGATCGGCTCTAAATGACCTGATTTGTGTTGTTAAAACAAGATGTTTCCCTGCAGGAGTCAATCATTTTCCATCAGTGTTTTTAACAGAACATAGGCCGGGTTATTTCTTTCCTGATATGGGGGTGGATTTTTCACCATATGGGTGCGGGGACACTTAGGAAATGCATCACTTTGTGACATTTTTGTCGCTTGCTGGCTTAGCACTATTGCCAGTTTAAATGTGTCACTCTTTGAGACCATAAAAAGGGAAGTTTGCTCCAAGCTTGGGGTCTGTATGTGTGTGTGTGTGTGTCTTTGTAAAGTGCAGGAGTTCAAGGACATACAAGTCTTTATGTGCAGGAATGAAAGTACCTGGATCACAAGATAAAGTGCTTCATATTTCACTATAGCTTCTCTAAGTACTGCGACTCTAATAGGAAAGATGGGTTCATATGATATAAATACCAGATTATGAGCGGCGTGGCTTTGTTTTCTTTTGTACGTGCACACGCACATCTTTATGCATGTGCTATCCGCAAACACAAACATCTTCATGAAACGTGTCATATGCATCAGGCCCACATCTATAGTGTCACACATGCAAGTTCACATTTCTTTGTTTTTTATATTTTCGGACACACACACACACTGACACACACGCAGAGCACAAGCAGTAATAGATATCCAATAGCTGGGAGCTGTGGAAGGGTCCTGCTACATCTGTCAGCGCTGCCTGGCAAAGGCGCTGCGAGTTCAGATGCTATCGCCACAAACGGCTGCATCAAAAGATTTAGTGTCCCCGCCATCCCTCCCACCCTGAGGTGAGCCGTGTGGCGCAGTCCGCTGGGCAACACAACAAGAAGAAGGGGAGGGGTGCAGAAAGAAAGACAGCAGGCGGGGGACAGATAAGAAGGAAGCGACAGCAATATCAGTGAAGTTGGGGGGAGTTGAGGTGGAGGACAACAGTTAAGGGAGGGCAGAATGAGAAGAGGTGGTGGAAGGGAGGAGGAAGAAGCAGCGTGGCTCTCCTTTCACCTCTTCTCAAGCAGCACTTGAGAGACGGAGCTCAGGAGGGTACAGTGGAAGTCCCACTACTGTGTCAGACTTTTAAAATGATATAAAAACCAGCTCTGTCTACTAAAAAGCCTGCTTAGAGCTGAATCCATTTCATTTCATTGTAAATATAATTCAGGCCCATTATGTGTCCACATTTCCAAAGAATGGACACATGCTAATGTCCTGAATAAATAGGGCCTTTTAACAAGCTGCCAAACCAAATTAGTGTGCGCTGAACTAAAGTGTTATTGCTGGCTATTTATGAACATAAAGATCTCAATACAGGGACAAACAGAAGCACATTTTTTCCAGTGAAGAGGGAGAAAATGTAACCTGTGGTACTAAATACTGCAACAAATGATGTTTGAGTGGAGTTTTCTGGTCTGAGGCTTCAGTGAATGTTGGTTGTTAAGTTTCTGTTGTTCATTAAGGGTCTGTGGGAAGATGACAGGAGAAATGAGAAACACTCTTTTTCCTATTTGGAAATACACTCACCCACCTTCAGAGCTGCCTGAATTCCTCCTGCCATAGATTTAACAAATAAAAGGCCAAGTCAACCAAAGTAAAACATTTTCAACAAGTTTTCTTTTACAGATTTACTTTACTTTTTGTCCACTTAAGTTGTAATAATTGATTAATTATTTCTTAATCTCACTTACATTTTCTAGCCATGTCCCCTCTATAGTCCCTCCATCAGATGTTTTCTAACGTTTTACTAAGGCATATCTGAGTTCCTTTTGTTTAGGTGCCTCAGCCTAATTAGGTATCATTATTTGACTAAATGTTAGCAGACTCTGACACTTAAAATGAGTGAAGTTCATATGTTCATTTTCTCTGCCATCGTAATGCAATTCAGGCCTGTAGGGCTGAAGACGATTCCTGCTACTATCAGGCATACGCTGGATGAGTCGCAGGTCCATCGCACAAAATAAGATTTCAAGCAAATTAAGCTTACAGATTGCTGATCTGTAGGCTGATGATGTCTGGTACCTCTCCAGCCCTTCCGCTGTCCTACTGCAGATGCTGTCACCCCTTATGATGAAACAAGGAACACTAAAAGTAGTGTTGAAGAGCACGAGTTAAAACATATCCCAAGTCTGTGTGGGAGAAACACACTGACTGCACATCAGGAGCAACTATTGCTGAGAGGCCATCTCTGAAGTACTCTTTTTGAATGTTTACTTTCAAGGTACTTATAGCAAAAAGTGTTATGTCATACCTGCTTTTTTAAAGCGAGTCTCTGGGATGAAATATGCTACAAAACAGGATTTCTCAGTTTCTTTTGTGTAGAGTCAAACATACTGGTTAGAATGTGCCGTTAAATGTATTTTAGTCCGGCTTGAGGATTGTGATGTGGTTTGGAAGTGGGGGGGGGCAACGGATGGGGAGGTGTGAGGGAAAAGGTTCATATTACTCTCCCTGTGGGTCAGCTGCTAATCACAACTCTCCCGAGACCCTGCCTCCTCACATCCCCTCCCCAATACTCCCTCAGCCCCCGCACACACACATTAGAGACACTGATTCCTGTGCTCTTGAATAACCTCACCAGGGGCGAGTGACGAAGACGGGATGGAGGGAGGTAGAAGGGGGGAAATGGGGCAAAATCATCCTCTTTATTTAGAAGGGAGGAGAGAGAGTGAGCGTGCCTTTTGAAGGCTTCCTTGCTGAACCACCGCACAGCGATGGGGCTGTCGGCTTGTCGAGGATTTCTCCTGGATGTGTGTGTGTGTGTGTTAACAGACCCTCCCGTGGTGAGAGAGAGAGAGAGAGAGAGAGCGGCAGCCCTGATTAAATGCTGAAGCCGTCATGCCTGCGAGCCAGCCAGGAGATTAATATCGGCGTAACCTGTTACTTAATTCATTATGGGGATACAGGCTAATTTGATTTGATATTATTTTAATAAAGTTCTGTGATATCCAAGATTGTTTCAGGCTATCAAAATAATTTTCCAGTTATTACAGTTCGTCAGGCAGGTCCCTTTGATAGCACTGGTTGGCCAGGCCTGTCCTGAATACATTACAACCCCCCACTCCATCTCCATACACACACACAGGCACACACTTTTCCTGGAACTGACTTGATGCACACACACACACACAGACACACACATTCTCCTGTCAAATTCTTCATCGCATCTCTTAATTTTGCATTCTTCTGCTTTCCTCCTCAGTGATTCACATTTAAATGCAAGCATTGGGGAAACAAATAAACATGGATAGGTGAGTGAAATGGAGAAAAGCACAGAGAAGCAGTGACTGGTTTGATCCCTGGAGCAGCAGGTGGGGGAAGCAATTCATTATCACTTGAGCCTTTGAGCAAGGCCTTAAACATTGCAAAGGCTTGGGTTGAATTGTGCATTGAAAAAAAAGTGTTAGCAGAGAAAAACCCTCTTAGGTAAAAGGACTTCATAGTATATTTATGGAAAATGGACATAGTCAGGAAAAGTTGTCTCACCTTGAGGTGGAAAGTTTTAGAACAGAAAATTTGTGCTTACTTATTTACATCTTTCCTGTTCTATTTTTTCTTATTTTATCTGTTTGTCATTTTTTTATTGTAAAAACGAAGCCCCTGGGCAGCTGTACCTGTAATTCAGTTCCAGGTCCACTGGGCCAAGTCCTGCAGTTTTTGGATATTTTTTCAACATACGTGACTCAAATTAATGGCTCATTGTGCAAGAAATGACAGCAAACTTTTGGATCCCTTTAATTTGAATTTGTTGTGCTGGAAAAATGTAATATCTAAAACTTGGAACGTGGTCCTTGTTAAATATCCATAAATCAGGCATTACCAACTCTGTACCTCTTGGGCCAGTGTCCTGCAGGGTTTTGATGTTTTTCTGCTCCAACACATTTGGTTCACATTAAAGGAACATTAAGGAGTTTGAAACATTAAAAATACTTATTTTCCACCACAAATATGTAATAAATATTCAATTATGTGTAGGATGATCCCTGACATATTCATTGCAAGTACCATTAACAGTGCTAACTTATCACTTGAATAGCTGAGGTGCCGGTCCAGCAATTTCACTTATTTGTGGTGGAAAATAAGTATTTTTAATGTTTCAAACTCCTTAATGTTCCTTTA
>JAVQJG010165667.1:0-11899 GCA_036024015.1 Craterocephalus amniculus
GTGACAGACTGGCGACCTGTCCAGCGTGTACCCCGCCTCTCGCCCGTTGATAGCTGGGATAGGCTCCAGCACACCCGCGACCCAATTGGATTAAGCGGTTCAGAAAATGGATGGATGGATGGACATTCATAGGATTATTACTGTATTACTGTATATTAAAACTGTTGATAGATATGTTCTTGGGTGCCTATGACTATCACTTCCACATCTTTGACAACTCACATGGTTAACTGACTAGTGTACTTAAGTCATAGTTTGCTTGAACTTCAGCAGTGTATCAGGGGCACTGTGTACAGGCGCACATATTCATGACACAGTAGCAGCAATACTTACACAATTTACAGCTCACAATAACATTATCTCTCTTTTTTTGTCATATCAGCAGCCTGTTTCTCTGAACTGTATGAGTGGACAAATACTCAGTACTCCCACTACCACTGACTCACAACACACAACCCACTTGTCTTATATGGAAATAGCTGTGGATTCATATGAGGAGTAATTGTTGAAATTGCTTTATGTGCAGTGCCAGTCAAATGTTTGGACGAAGCCACCCATTAATACTGAATGAGTAGGTGTTAAAACGTTAAACTGGTATTGTACGTATGTGTAAGTAGAAGAGGAAATGCATAAAATCAGAGGCCTTTACCAGCACCTTTACAGTGAGCCTTTCAAATATCACAGTAAATTAGCAAAGACTATAAACAATTTGTACTGTACTGGTTTCATCTCCATTTATATGGCCCTGGATGTCAACAAAAAGAAAAATGTTGATGTTGACTTAAGGAAGAAATGTCCTAATCACAGTCTACTTAAGTTCCTGGGAATGCTCATTACGCAGATTCTGTACTTCGCCCCAAAGCACCTCATCCATTGCCAAAAGAGCACTTGGATTTCCTTTGACGGATGAGGGGAGCAGCCCCCCCCCCCTCCTCATTCTAACCACATTTTGCTGGGCATCATAGAGAGTCTACTGACCAGCTGTATCTCCATCTGGTATGGTGACTTGTTGTCTTGGATCGGAAGTCCCTGCAGAGACTGGTGAGGACAGCTGAAAAGATCATTGGATGTTCACTCCAGTCCATTCAAGCCAGAGCACATATCTGCCAGCATTAACAGGGACCCCAACCACCCGTATCATGGGCAGTTTGTCCATTTGCCCTCCAGCAAGAGATACTGCGACATACAGCGTGTAACTGCCTGGTTTTGAAACAGCTTCTTTCTCACATGAACCTACTGATTAGCACACACGTGCTAATGAGGCAATTTTTTCTTCTATTTAAAGCTATGTGCAATTTAAGTTTACTCAGATGTGTGATTTCATCCATGCAGAAGAGCAGTTTCATATTGTTCTTGTAATTTGTATTTAATCCAGTGTGTATACAGATTTGTATATTTTCATAGAGAACTGTTTATGTAGTTACACACTTCTCCTTTATTCTGTCAGTTTTTGCAAAATTCTTCCCAATTCTATGTGTTAGCTGGTTCATGTAAATTTTGCTTTGTTGTGTACTTCTATTTGAGTGACAATAGCATTATTGCAGCATCCTGACTCCTGAAAGCCTAATAAAATTGGGGTTTGACTTTGTCTTTTTTTTAATGATTTCTGGTATCTGTGATGCTTTCATGGATCTTAAAATCCTAGAAATCACTTTTGTCAAGTATGATGAGCTGGCTGTCATTTCCCCCAATGGGAGCTTACTTTGAAACAATACCTGCGATTTAGCTTAGCCATCACTGTCTTGATTTTTCCTCCATAGAATTTATCTCTGTCTCCCTATCGTACACACACATGTAAGAGCTGCAGCCCATGGGGATATTTTTCTTTTGGCTAAGGGGATCAGAAGGATGCAGAGCTGTGAATACTTTAGTCTCGCTCTCCTCTGTGTGCTCCCGCTCACACTGTGTTGGGAATTAATGACATCTCTGTGGCCCATCAACAGCAAAGAAAAAACACGCAAGGAGAAAACATAAGAGATGGAATGTCAGAGAGCAGCTCAGGGGGAAAAAATAGCTAAACCTGTGACTCCATGTTGTATTCGTTGGCCATGCACAGTTTTGCAGCAGAAGAGGTAGTAAAGGATAATCGTAAAAGGCGACCTGAGAGCAATAGGAATGAAGAGAAAAGAACAATAAGTTGCTGCTGAGTCAGAAAGGTGATATTGGAGGAAAAGGTAATTTCATTTTGGCCTTTCCTCAGAGACCAGAACTAAGAAAGTGAGGTTTAACACTTCGTGCCCTTCCTTTTCACCTACATGCACTCACATCCATGCTCAGACACATACTCTCATAGATTTTTTTTCTTTGTTACATGTGTCATATACTTTATACATGAAGAGGCAAGAAATGTAGTTAAAGAGGGGGAAAAATCAGGATGAAGGGATTTGTTGACAATGCAGTAGGCTTCTCCAGAGAGTCCATTGTCTTTAGCTGGATTGCTGGAGTCCCATCGGCCATGCTGGAAAATGAACGAGTGACTAAGAACACCCATTAGTGTGTATCTCATACTGCAGATATATTTCTGGGCTACTTTACCGCAAATGTCCTCCTATATCAGCCTAAACATGATGTTTTTTTTGTTGTTTTTTTACAAAAAAGGGAGCAGGTGGATGTTTGAAACTGAACTGAGATGTTTGTGTTATATCAAAACATTATATTTTAGCTGGTTGGCCACCACTCGAAGATTAAGAGTGTGAACAGGATTAAAAAATAGTCAATTTAGTACAAACCTTCTAAAAGAAGTGCGTATTCAAAGTGTACATGTGAGAACTGTAAATAGACCATGAGGTGCTTACAGAAATAAGGTTAAAAGGTTGACTTCAAATTTAGAAATATGATGCAAGAGTGGCGTGGGGTTAAGGCTCTGGCTGTCCAAGGTGCTTCAGGGAGTGTTACTGTGCCTGGCTCCCTGGTTATCTGGTTGTTTTCTTCACATAGATTAGCGTTTTCTCTCTTTTTCCCATTTGGTGAGGCTCAAAGTCCCAGTTCAATATTGGTGAGCTGAAGGTACCATGACTAAAAAAGGTACTGACAATGTGCTGGGTCTCGGCAGACAAGCACAGGCAAGGTTGTGCAACTACCTCTGCAAGAATATTATTTTTTTCCTGTCTCAGGTCTTTCTAGCCCTTTACTAGTGGCTCACTTGTCCCACCACACCATGTCCAATCAGCCATAACTGTCCCAAATCCTTATACACTTTCTATTTATCTCTCCTTGCTTTTTCCAAAGCCATACTGTAACCCAATAAAGACCTTAAGCTCATACTGAAAGCTCTAGCTTTGATTGCTAACATTAACTGTCTTAGCTGAAATATATCTGCCCATTTTGTTGTCATTTTGATTAATTAATGAAGTCTTTAGTTGGAATGTTCTGATCACAATGCTACTCTGCAGATTAAAATAAGTTTAATTGCAGCTTTTGGCCAGATTCAGAATGAAGAGGAGTTATAGGATTATTTATATGATGAATGTTGAAGCAAGACTTAAATTAAAATTAGACTGCACATTTTCTATTTATCCTTGTCCAATGGTAAACATTTCCACAGTGTGGGGACAGAGATATGCAAGGGCTAATGAAATGAAAGAAATCTGGAGAGGTGGGATGAGATGTGGTGTGACCAAGAACTGTGAAATATTCCTTTTTCATATTTCATATTTGTACCACTGAACATTTTGTGGTATTTAGTGTCTTAGAATTATATATCAAAGCCACAAATACCAATAAGCTTCTCTTCCATTTCATTGGTTGTCAGGTTGGCGAGTCCTGCCTTTCTCTGCTCAAAAAACCCCCACAAAGGCTGTGTCTGAAAGTCCACCCATTCACTACATGGAGCACTCATTCTGTTGGCGATTCGGACACGAAGCTCCCAATTAAATCCAAACTCTTATGTGAAAAAAATTTCTATGCTTATATTGTATGTTATTCTCACTGTCTGGCAGCTCTGTTTCTATAAAATGATGGTCACTATAGCTTATTTTAACCAGATTTTAATGATTGTGGCACTCATATGATGTAGCATATTCAGTCAGAGAAATCATGCCAGTTTTACATTTCCGCTTCTTCTTACTGACACAATTTTAAGGAATAAAAATTAAAAAAAGAAAAATTACGCTTATTGCGTTGGCAAGACATAACATTAACTCCTGGCCCCAATGCATATTGACGAAAGGAGGAGCATTGATATTTCCCAAACATGGGGAATTAGCGTCTGAGAATATAATGAAAATATTCTTGTGGCATAACATTTAGGAGTTGATGGCCGTCAGCACTGCGCGAGTGAAGAGGATCTAAAATAGTCTTACAGTTAAAAGCATTCTTATGAGAATGAACAAAAAAAGAGATTATAAAAAAGATTACAAACACAGTCTAACAATTCTAAGGCGGAGAACAAGCTACAGCCTGGTTAAGTTGTATTCTGTCTCCTTCTATCCCTGTCAGTGAGATGAGCGAGCAGGGACTGTCCAGCACCGTCCAGAGGTTCTGCACTCTTACAGTGTACCTGATGTGCATGCTGTAGAATTACAAGTACTCAATATTTGTGAGCTGAAGAAATTTTTGGCTTCTGTGGAAAAGTTAAATACACTGAGTCGACATTTTCTGTCCCACTTCCCTGGACCCACTATGTTGAGTTAGATTGATTGTAGAATTGACTTGTAGTCACTTTAAGTACTGGAATTACATGAGACTGCTGACTTTAGCTTGCTCACCCCAGAATTTATGGCATCAACTTTCATGGCCAGTAAGGCCAGCTTACTCAGTTTGGATAGCCTTTGGGTTTTCATCTTATCAGCTCATATCTACTTTTGGTGGAATTGGCATAGTTGTTATTGGAGGCAGTAAGAATATTTTGAAGAAGGTAAAATAAAGTAGATATACATACATCTACGGATATAGATACCATATCTCAGCTAATTATTCAACCCACTTTAAGCAAAGCATTAGAATTTTTCCAATGAGTCAGTAATCAGAACTTAAACCCCAAACAGATATTCAAGGGATGTTCTCATCTTGGAAAACGGCATAAAAGAATATCTTAGCAAACATTCTCACAAAGAGGCTATAATTACACAGGATTATGCTATGAATGTCATTAATCAGGCAATTAATTGCTCAATTAATTGCCTGTTACATACATGCATCATTAGATTTTACAATAGAGCTAAAAATGAGTAGTTTTGATCACGAAACCAGCAGTGACAAAATGTTTAATATATTTATTAATGAATCAAAGACTGCCCTTCTAACAATGAGAAATGCAAATGAAGGCTTGTAGGAAACACAGCAGGGCATAGATCAGTGGTGTATTTGCACAAAAAAAGCAACACCATCTCTAAGAGCTCAATCTGCCTGGTGTGACGAGGTAGGCCTAGCTACTGTATATCAGTTTGGATAGCTCTGGCAACTTGAGCAGTATGTGTAGGCAGCCAGTTTGGTACGGACCAGCTGGCTGTACAGTAGTTCATGCAGAAGAACTGAGAAAAAAGCAGTTAGAATTCCAGTCAAGAACAGATTTAATGAGTGAGCAGGCAGAAGGAAGGATTAATTAAAAACAGAGACGTGCTAAGCAAAATTTATCAGCCCTGAGAGATGTACAGGTACGTAGTAGAAAACGTAACACAGAGGTGGGAGTGTTGTGAGGTAATCCACATTTCCACATGTAAGACAAAGAATATGGAGTCTCTAGTGGTAATTGGAGCAGTATCAGAAATGCAACATTTTGAGAAAATGAACCACTGAATCTGTGTGAACTTAGAAGCATTCTCCATAAATCAAAGGTCTGTCCTCTTCACATTCAGGTTCATTTCACCACTGATGTTTCCCTCTGCTGTTATAGAAACCAAGAACTGCGTTAATCTTCCCAGATTATTTTGACATTTTTAAGAAAATGACCTGATTTTCTTTACAATTAAGTCTCAGAAGCGCAAAATGTCGCAGCAAAAATGGCAGTTGGTTCAAGTTTTTGGCTGGGTTGGTCTATATTTTTACTTAAGTACAGTGTTTGACTTCTTTCACCACTGCTTTTAACTGTGCATTTACTCTCTGGCAGTTTGTCCCATTGTTTAAAGTGACTAACTGTGCTGTTTGTTATCCCACCATTCAGCCCTTCTTTGCTTTACAATTTCTGAAACACATTCCTTGAACAACAAAGTCTATGAACAACAATTCTTTGGTAGTTTTGAATCATAACATACTTTTCATAATGCCCAGTTCTCAATTACCTTTAGCTTTAGAAGTGTATTATGTGTATTATGTGCACAACTTTGGGAAAGCTTTCCCATATGGAGATTTTATGGATTTGCAGTGTTGGCAAAAGAAAAAAAAAGCAGCTCCTGGCCTAAATACAGGCTTTGGAAGATTTGCATTATGCTGAAAGTGTTATTACTCTTCTGGTTAGATTTAGAAAAAGAAAGGTGCACATGATTGTATGTGTGTGTTCTGTAGAGTGAAAAGCACATATGTATGGTTGTACCTATGCCCCTCTATCTGCCCCCAGGTCATCCACAGCTAGCTACCTCTCACCTTCCAAAGACCATATCATTGTTCCACCACATCATTTTGCATGAATAGCCTCTTACATCAAACTAGAAGTTTAAGTTTTTATTATCTTAATCAGTGATAAATGGTTACAAGTGGAAGTATAAAACATGCAGAGTAAGAACTATCAACATGAAATGCATCTAATATAACTTCATATTAGAAAAAAAAAATCCTTTTATATTCTGTGATTAAATGAAAAATCCATTTTTGTTCCATAAAGCTGTCATATTTGGTGAAACACAGGTGTTTTTGCTTCAAATAATCTTTTATCTCTGTGGCAATAAAATTCAGGTTTTGTGACCCATAAATATCAGATACAATTCAATCATTTTGAAAGTAAAAAGAAAAATCTATGTTCATGCTAGTGTTGAATCACAGGTTCTTTCCCAACGGATGAATTTTACTGAATCACTCATCAACCATTTCTAATTACTATTCAGTTGGCACTTAAAGGTGGATAAAAAGGTTTTGGACGCCTGGGGGCAAATTATATGCAGTGTCATCATCTATTGTAAGTTGAAATGTATCAGTCACAGTCTTTACCAGTGAGTGATGAGAATTAATCTACAAATGGGAAGACAGCAGAGGGCAAGTGTCTTGAAATGCAGCTGCAAGTGCAGCACAGTTCAATTAAGCAAAATGTTAAACTAGAGTGGATGGAAGTCTTCTACAATAAAAATGTTTTCAGATTCATCTACGGAAGTGTGGATGTTCTCACATAAACACTTGCAGATCTAAGGCTTCAGGGACAGTTGGTAATTGTAAGTTATGCAGTTTCACAGGTAGGATAATCCCTTTGATGACAATCAGTACTTAATCAAAAATGCTTAAACACTGTTTTTCTAACAAACTCATCCTAAATAAATTGAATTTTTTTTCTTTTTTTATTCTTTAGGGTAATTTATGGTGACCATTTTTTTTACCAACTGGTAATAATGCGATATATCCATTGGTCTTCTACTGCTTTGCATTGTCTGCTAATTTTGCTGGGTTTGGAGGCAGTTACATTTTCAAGCAGTGAAGCAAACACCTGGAATATTAACACTTCTCTCACTGCCTTTAAGGATAATACCCATAGATATCTAGCAGCAAAGGAGTGAATTGCTCTTCAATTAGAACTTCCTCCTGGCGGTGCAAAATCCACGAGTAGGAGGTAATTTAGATTAGATAGTACACTACATATGCAAAGCTTTGCCCCTACAGGCTGGAAAAGTCAAACAGTGCTTTTACTAAAGGAAGTAGGAACAGATGAGTTCCCAAATTATCCATTTGCCTACACTTATCCCTGTCGCTGGGAGATCAAATGACATAAAACAAGGGAAGTGCTGAGACTGGAGTTAGGGAAACGGTATCTGCTCATTAGGTGCATACATGCTTGGGATTTGAAAGTCTATCCATTTTCTACATGCACTTATTGCAGTGCAGTGAGGGGGGTGGGGGTGGGGGGGCACATCCCAGCTATTAGCAGGTGGAGGAAGTGCACGCACAGTCTCGCTCATTGAAAACAAAGAGAGACCAACACCCAATTATTCTCACACTCACTCCTCAGGACAATTTAAGAGTGACCGATTAACCAAAGATTCATGTCTTTGGACGGTGGGAGGAGAAGATGGATTACCCAGGCATGCACGGGAGAACCAGAAAGGCCCGGTTCAAACCCCTCCCGAGCTGAGGCTTGAACCGGGGACCTTCCTGCTGTGAGTCACTGAATACCACATCACTGAATAGACCTGGGTTTGAAAATATGTTAACATTTGGGTGTTCAAAAGACAGAAAATACATCATCACAATAGTTTTGCTATTTCCGTTTTTTCGGTTGCATGGGAAGGAGCAAACTTGTAGGTTTGACTTGGAATAAAGCAAGTTCTAAATCTGCTCGGTTTCTTTTTTGGTTTTTGGCGAGAAGCTGATAAATTCTCTCTTTCAGCCTCCTATTTTTCCCTCCCTCCTTTCTAAATGTCAGTGCCGCCAGATCACCGTGCCGTTGTTCCACTCCTGAACACCCAAACGGAATTGAGGGGAGCCAAGAGGAACCGGAACAATTTGGCTTGATAGCACACCCTCTGCTCAACATTGCTAAGCGACCACCGTGAACTCAATTTTGTGAGCCTTCCCTTACCTTGAGGCTAGAGCTGTGTCCATGAAGAATGTGTCCATGTTTGCTGTGTATGTATGTTTTTGAATGTGTCTGTGTGAGACAAAGATCCAGCTCCGAATCACCCCAAAATCTGTGCAAGCTGTGCTCTGATTCTATTTGGGTCTACACTTGGGCTCAGGTTATGTTCATGTGTGTTACAGAGTTTTGTGCATGCTTGCGTGTACATGGCATTTGCAAGGGTTCTGCATGAGTGAGAGGTCTCTGGCCCAGCTAGATACCTCAGCTGTGGACAGTCACATTCATATTATGAATAAATGACAAATGATGGAGCATATTAGCCGGTTCATATACAATATGTGTGTGCGCTCAAGTGTGTGTTTTTAGGTAAAAGATGAAAAATTAAAGCACCAAGTGCCTCTCTTTAGCACTTGATCTTTGTTGTACTCCCACAGCTTCATTATCACTGGCACTGCATAGATGAATATGGCAATCAAACATTGAAATGTAACTTAAATGGACTGGCTAATAATTTATTCCAAACTGCCAGGAAACAGTTGGTGTATTCAGCTTTGGCTACCTCCCACCAAAACTGTGCTGGATTCTACTGAATCAGATAATGCACTGCATACAAGCACTTAGACAGACAGGCAGGCAGAGAAATAACAGAGAGACAGAGGCAGACACAAAAATGAGGAGATGAAGTAAAGTAGCTTTGACCTTCACTTCTCTGTCTATAGTCTGTAAACAAATGAAACACTGTCTCACTAGCAGAGAAAGAACAAAGATGTTGCAAAAGGTCTGACTCGTTTCGCATGGCCGGTAATCAGATGAGGCATTTCAAAACAGTCTTTTGTCTTATAGCTCTTATATATTACAACAGTCAAAATCTGTTATCACAAAAAAATACAAGTTTGCCAACACAATTCTCCCCTCATTGCTGTTCAGTCAAATTTCCCTTTTTCTCTCTCTCTCTTTTTCAAGGGGATCTTTTGGTGAAGGTGCACTTGCTCTGCAGTAAGTGGCACACAGACTTTTTTTGAACTTCCAAGAAAACATAATGTGACATTTCACAGCCAGTGAAGCACACTGTACAGAGAAATTTCTGACCTTTTTGAAATTCATATTTGAAAATTAAACACAGTATTTCTGTCTTTCACGCTGCTAGAATTGGAGCATGATCTTGTAGCAATGTTATCATTATTCTTCTTTTACAAGAAAAATGAACGACAGAACATTATTTCAAAATTTGAAGGACTGCCTTTTAAATCTGTTGGATTTATTCAGATGTTTTGCAGTCTGTTTGCTTTCATTCAGGCTTCCCTTATGATGCAGACTTTTTTTTAATCAAGACTGTATACAAAGCCATATATCTTATATTTTTAATTTGGTGTTAATAATACATTTGATTAAATGTATAAACACTTTCCCACCTAAAACATGTTTTTTTTGTGTGTGTGATTTTGTCAGTTTTTCATTTTAGGGAGCAGCAGGCCAGATTTGCTGTTCCCAGGTCATTTTATATTCAAGTTAATGAAATTACACTTATTAGAAAATATGCCAATGTTTAGCTTTCTTCCAGAGAAAGTTCTGATAACATGTTGGTGAGTGATCGCGGGTGTATATTATTCTTCCACTTTCAGGGCAGTTTTTTTTTTTTCAACATTAGCTACATTTACATGGGAAATAAAAAAATAAAAACTGATCCACTGATCTGATCGACTGTGATCGGGAAAGAGGGGTGGCCTGAACTTTTTCACAATTGGATCAGTGGGAAAAAATAAACATGTCAACACTCAATCAGATTGTTCCGGGTGGACTTTTTTTTTTGCATGTGGAGGTTACATGACTTAATGAGTTTCACTGACTAAATGAGTTTCAGCCAAACAGAACAGGACTGAAGCAGATACTACATTTTTGTCGCAAACGGAAAAGAGTTTCAGGATTGTTGAGGTTTTTGACGGTCAGAAGGTTCAAAATAAAAGAAGAAAACCCTCCTTCTAAATTCATCGCACTGTGTATGTCAAAAGTGTTAGAATCGTATTAAATCTGTCCATCAAATAAATGCACAACAGATCACATCATTTTATCCAGCATCCATGTAAACGTATTGGCTGGAAACTGATCAGAGTGATTTCAATCAGAAAGATTACATATTTGTACATGTAAACATAGCTACTGTTTGTCTTTAGTTTTATCAAACACATTAAATTCTGCAATGAACATTTTAAATGTGTATTCCAAATGGATATTTTTTTAATATGATTTTATGTTTTGACTACGTCGCATCAGGATTAAATCACATGTGCTGTGCATAAAGGAGTAAAATGAAACACAAGAGTACACAAAGTGCTGTTCATTCAGTGAAACAGTGTATGTTTTAAATGTGATGCTGGTTGTCTGCAGGCCTGTCATGGACGAGCATGGCTTGCCATAATGTTTGATGAGGTTTCCCTTTTTGATCCTCTTAAAGAAGAAATCCAGATCATTATTGTACCTCACAAGATCTGGATGATCAGAAGCTGTAGATAAAACTGATTATTCCCCAAAGTAAAGCAACATTTTTAAAAGTTAAACCAGCAAAATGGATTTTTAAGCCCTTCAGGTAAATAGCACACATCCATTGATCCACCTGTTCTTGAAAAGTATTAAACTTGATTTTAGTTTCCAAGCAACACATCAAAGTTTATTTCTTGCCTTATTGTATTCACTGGTATAACGGATACAGAGAAAAGTATTGACTGTAGGCCTACATGCTGACATCAATGAGTACTTCTGTTCAGATTACAAGTGTGATAATTATAAGTAGAGCAAAGCATCTGCACTGTTTTTGACACCTCTGAATGGATGTGGACCGCTGCCACGCTCATCAACAAAAGGGATGTCCCTGCCGTCTTCCCATGCAGTTTGGTCTAGGAACACTTTCCGAGTGAGTGGTACTGAAACAATTGGTGTGCCACTCTAATCTCAACACTGCTGCTGAGCTTTGGATCTGGTTGTATTTGGCAGACAGTCTCCCCTTGTGGTGTGGCAGCCTGCAATAGCTCCGGTCTTTGTATCACTACATGGTTGCCAAAATCCGAAGGAAAGGTCATTTATACTGCAGACACAGAGGGAGAAAAACACTCAGGTGTCTGCAAGAGAAGCCAGCCTCATACTTCAGTTGCTGGTAATTTGTATTATCTACAAACAATTTCCTTCCTCCCGGTTTGCTGTCTTTGGATGCGGCAGAACCTTCCAGTGTGCTCTCTCTCTCTCTCTCTCTCT
>JAVQJG010165670.1:0-13518 GCA_036024015.1 Craterocephalus amniculus
CCTCCCTCCACTTTGAGTGGGAGCACATCAGAGCAGCTCCTCACCCGCCTCCCCCTCCGTCTCCCTCATCCTCTGTTCTGTAGTTTCTATTTGCCTTGAGGTCTGCAGGACCGTTTTAGCACCCACCCAGCTCAGCCTTCCCCACCCCACCCCACAGAACTGCACCCCACTGAGGTGTTTATGGGGAAGCTGACAGGATGTTCGGCCCATCAGGACATCAAAGTCTCCACTTGAAGAACATGCGCTGCCGCTCGCTGTGACCTTTTCAACTCCGGCAGGGTTAACATCACAGACGCATGCGAGGCTGGGATTACAGTGGAGGAGCTGGATAATCGGCATTGTGGCAACAGATCGGTTTCCTTCTTGCTGCGGTTCAAACACACACACATGAGCTCAGTTTTCAGTAATCATCCTCAGGAGACAGGCTGAGGGGTTAACATGAAAGAGGATGACTGACTGTAACAGCGTGGTCACAATCATCGGCCATATTGGGGTAATCTGAACAAGGAGGAAACGAAACAGATGTGACGAAGAGAGAGCAGAAGTTTGCTGCGAATGAGGAACTCAGGCTGGATTGTTTTCTTTTAAAGTCAGCTGTATTGTCAACATATTCCCAGAACAACACAAATGCTTAATTACATCAGTTCAGGAGAAACGGACCAAGTCCATATTCAAGGCAGTGCTGGCCTACACGTACAGTAAGGCATTCGTTTCAGAGAAGGACAACAAATATCAGATGCATTATGCACAGCGTGACTGTTAAACCTGCTTTTTGATGACTATAATGACTTTAAAACATAAAAAAACAAACAGGTAATCGTTCACAATGGTCACAACAAAGTTTGCATCCCAGCAAATTTCCAAACATCTTCATGCAAACAACACATTCTGGTCACAGCTGCACACAGTTTACCCTTTTATCTTCTCCACACAGTTGTACAAAACAGGAATAAAACATTCTGGGTATGATGCATTAAGTAATATTTAAACATTCAAATGTAGCATTTCTTCTATGTTTTTTCATTACATTTTCTCCCAATCGTCCCTAGTAAAGACCAATTTGTGTGTGTGTGTGTGTGTGCGCAACATGTTGCGGGTGTTTTATTCACCCACATACTTCCCTTTGTCTCTCTGGTTGTGACACTGCATAGCGACTACTTTGTTCCAACCACTATAATAAAACACAGGCAGGAAGTGAATTCCTATAAAGCACACTCACAGAGCTCCTCCGCACATGTTTCAGAGCCGTCGTGTCTTCAGATGTTCTCACAGTAAAGTACCAGTACAGGCACGTATATTCTCACCGAGTAGTTTACTGAGGGCTTCATCAACAGTTTGTCTGAGTCACTGTGGCGCAGTAAGGCTTGTTCAAATTAGACTGACAAACAGAGATTGCAGAAAGAAATGAATGATTGGAATTTAGCATTTGCACAAGGCTCAAGAGGGAAAAAAAGGCACATTTCTCATCAGATAAAACAGATACAGTCATGTTGTGAACTGAAAAAGCAAACTGATCACAAGCATTTAGAAAGGCCTACTTTACTTTACATAAGGCTGTTGAGGTTCATTGCATCTAAGCTAAATCAAAATCTTTTTTTTATTCTTTAAAAGTGAATATTTTTCACATACTTAACCATTAAAGCACGTTTTGCTTTAATTGTAACAGTTTTACATTGCTTAGAGCCTAAAAAGGAATGCGGACTTATAAACTGTGGCTTACATGTTTCTGCTGCATGGATAGGCATCTGTCCGCAGCTAAAACCCTCCACACAGCACAAGCTCACCAGCTACCCATATGTTTCTTTACAAAGCCAACCCTCTCGTGGTGCTCACCAGTATTGCATTGTGGAAATCTCAAGCAATGTCTTCAGCAGTTTTTTCAAGTTTCCAGGAGTTTTCAGAAGTTGCCATTGACAGCCAATGGCTTTAGGACATTCAGCAGTGCAGGGATTGCAGTTGGGACCTCTGATAAAAAGAAAAAAAACATGGAGCCTGGGGAGTTCACAACGTTCGTTTGCTCTGCCTCAGGCTCAGTGTGCATCAGAGTGAGCCATCCCCCCTGAAATATGACTCAGAGTGCTTGCAGCCTGAAAGCAGTCCCCGATCCCAAACACCAAGCTCATCGCCACACAAAACAAAGGCCACTCTTTGGAATGATGCTGATGAAAAACAGCACGACTGTGAATGAAATATGCCACAAAATATAAAATCATTTAAGAATTTTTTTAAGAAAAAGTGCTCAGTGTATAGGTCGCTCTCTCAGAGAGATCAGTAGCCCAGGAGTAAAGTTTCCCCAGCTTGTAAAAAAAAAGGCCTTATGGAGTCTGGTGAATATTCAGGTGGAGTGCACGTCTTCCAGAGTTCCTCCACGTTGCTCCTCTCATTTGCCTGCGTTCTCGGTGGGATTGTACTCGGTTTCTCCCGACGACACCTGAGAGATGCGGCGTGTGGAGCCCCACAGGCGACGGGAGAACTGTCCCGATCGAACCTGAGAAGAGCAGGAAGAACATGTTCGTCTTCAATCCAGGGCTTCTACAGTAGATAATTCATTCATGTGCATATTATCAGCCCCTCTCACTTAGAAACTCAGCCCTACCCCGCTCCCAATGCCTTCACATCCAGCTACTCACCTCCTCTGGCTTCCCTGCCCCCACCACAATCAACTTGCCATCTTCTAGTCCCACGAGTATGTGGCTGCACTCTTTGGTGACCGACACACTCCTCACTGCGACCCTCAGGGCCAGAGGTGTTACCAGAGCATCCAGGCTGAGAAACAGAGCAGCTTTAGATGGGGGCAGCAAACCTTACTGAGTTTTCTCGGATTGACGGCTTTGAATGTTCATTACCTGTGTAAATCCCGTATGTGGAGGCTGCCCTGCTTGGTTCCCAGTATGATGTATTCAGAAACCAGGTGGAGTGCCGTCATCTGCTCCTCCATGGTGAAAGAGGACAGCAGACAGCCGTTCACTGAGTAAACATGGATGGAGTACTTGCCCTGCAGGAATGAGCAGAATGTGGATGTTGGTGCAGCAGAGAGACTGAGTGTACCTGCATGTTCGCTGCAGCAAATTTATTCATGTACCTTCCTACTGGAGGATTTCTCCAGAGACGTCTGCACCACAATGTGACCTTCCATGCCCACCTGCAACCCAGAGATTTGGGCAGGTTTGCAGCTGTCGCCTGGAGGCCGGAGCGTCCGCAGAAACTGGCCACGTCGGATTGTGTGGACTATCACAGTTCCATCCTGATGCGTAGAAAACACAGCATGAAGGACGCGCAACAATATTTATATCACAGTAACATTTCCGTTCATAGATTTAGTTGTTCATGCCTCCTTATACTTCTTATAAACTTATAAAACTGTAAATCTTGCAGCAGGCGCAGATTACAATCTTACATCTAATGCATAGAAGACTTTGCTTGGACACTATTCATGAGTCATTTTTTCCCTGTTTCCCAAATGTGTGAGCAATGAATCATTAATGCTTAAAGAGAATCAAAGAGACAACTTAGCAAATTTAGCACCAGAGCAACAATTTGCGACTATTCTGAGTAGCATCTTTAGCCACTTTATCACCTGCAGCCCGTGGCAAAGAAATGTGATTATTACAATTTTTTTAACTGCATCTGTGGAAAATACCAAAGATCCATTCATGAAACATTGTTTTTGCAGCATCAGGGTGATCCCCTCTGAGCTACGTATACCTCAGCAAGGTGTGCGTGTGTGTCCTTAAAAACATTTCAAGAAAATGGACAAGTGGAGGACAAAAAAAACAAAACCAAAACAAAAGACAAGCAATCAGGATGCGCCGACGTTGCAAACATCCTCACATATCATCAGAAATAGTTTTTTTTCAAGAGGGACTTTATACACACAGCACAAAGCTCTACTTTACAAAGTAATTTTGCTCTGCATGAAACGGCAGCCAGACAATCATTCAATGTGAAAATTGTCAGTAGACCTGTAATAACACAATAATATGCAAGATTTTTCTTACAAAAGAGTAACATGCCTAACCTTTGACCCTGAGACGGCCATATCCAGTTCAGTGCTAATAGCCACACAGGTCACCTCCTGGTCATGTCCACAGAGAATCTGCACTGGCCGGGGGGACAAGCCGCTGGAAAATCCGCCCTGAGGGGCAAAAACACATGAGAACCCATACAAGAAGGCTTCACTTCACTCCAAACAGCAGCTTGATGTGTACAACGACATGAATGCTCACCTGCTGTAAAACCTGCCACACTATGCAGGACGTGTCCCTTGAGCCAGAGATGAGGTAGATGCCGCAGAGGTCCAGCGCCAAGCAAGTCACAACGTCTTTGTGAAAGAGAAAAATACAAATGAAGGTGCCTCGCTGACAAAAGGAGAAGTAGTTTGATCATTTCTAACAGAGATGTGCTCACCGATGTGCCGGCAGATCCTGCCCACCAGCTTTCCTTTACCCAGCTGAGTGACACGGAGACTGCAGTCCCAGTGTCCCCCGCTGAACAGCAGGCGGCCGTCGTTTGACACCACCAGCACCTGAGCGTTGATTTCCACTCCGGGAGAGAAGGGTCCGGTCAAAAAACGCTGAGTCCTGCAAGTATGATCCACAACAGGATGGGAGAAGATGGAAGCAGTTCTTTTAAACAATGAGTGTTGGAGGTCGGTTTCTGTCATACATGCCCGAGATCAGATCAGGCTAGATTTTATAGTGTGCATCAGCTGAAGTTCACAGCATATTGAAAAGGAACTCACTTGGGATTGGTTATTGTGGGGTCTTTGATGAATGTGAAGTAGTTGGCGATGTTTTTATCGTATGGAAGCCAGCTGTGTGTCCCTATCAAACCATTTGAACTGACGGTCACCTGGAAGAGGAAAATACAATCATTTCAAAACAAGATCAAATTAATTATTTTAAATTGTTACCATTGTGTGTTTGGTTTACCAGAATATCGGAGCCCTGGATGATGAAGGAGCGGTTCTGGCTCTTTGGTACCACTGCTTGGACTAGAGGAAGGCCATCACTCACCACCTGAAGAGAATGAACACAGACATATAAATGTACACACACAGCACAATATGAAAACTTTACTCAGAGGGATGAGAGGATGTAAAATGTTTTAGACCTCACCTCCACAAATGACCGGAGTTTGGTGAGATGCTCAAAGATGTTCGGGGGCAGGGTGTCCAGGCGGGCCTGCCGCCTCGCTGCGTTCTCAGCTGTCATCCGAAGCGGATGAGGCTCCTGGTTGGATGGACACTTTGTGTGAAAACTGCTGATTTTTCAAAAAAGAGATTTACAAATGATGAATTGTGAATAAGTGTTTCATAGTACCTTCAGGAGCTGACAGGGTGTCTGGCCAAAGTTGCTGATGATCCCTTCCAGCGCCTTACGTTCATTCTCATTGGCAATCGCGTCCAGATCTACTGCACCTGTCGAATGACCAGATACTGTACATATGAAAGAAAGCCTCAAGCAAGGGAGCAGGAAAACTTCCAAAAGTTTCCAAGTACACTCCTTCTTTATAAGTTAATCAGGTCACAAGAAAGTATCTTTCAAGGTTCAGCTCATAAAATCGCCAAATGTTTTCCTCTATTACTACTGTATGATGCACAAACTGCCTTTTTTAAAAATCATCATATGGGACCTTCCTGACAACAAATGTCACAAACCTGAAACACTGGAAATGAAAGGATTGGCATTTTGCCAGTTGATCTTTTTTGAAAAATAGAAAATAGGTTCAGGTTGAAAAATACTGAACTTCCCTTTATGTGCCACATCATATATACTGGGCCACTAACATTACCTTGTAGTAATATTTATAGAAGTTGGTTCCTGGAAAACATGAGATAAACCATAAGATTCCCACAGCTCTTGGGCCATTTAATTTGGTGTTACACTGATGGTCTCACCTGATTTACAGACCAGAAACACTTCATTAAGTACCACTTAAAACAAACTGCAATATTAAAAAAAATCTATCCTATCTTCGCTTTTAATAAGATCATTGTTCAATGCCAGTACATAACCACGGCCATTTGCTGGAATTGAGATAAAAAAAACATTTCAAGGTTTGGACAAATCACACTTTTTCAGTCTCAACAAATGTCTGAATGTGTACTTAAAAGCCCTTGTTCCCTTATTACATCACATTAGGCCACAAAATCTGCACGGACAGTTCAGAAAAACACGATCTAAGAGAACAGTCACATAATTGTACTGGGTCTCAAAACTCAATTTTGGATTCTATTTAATATATCCCTATTAAGATTTCAAACTTGGCATGAAATGCAAACAGTTTAATAAAAAATTTATTACAAAAGGTCATTTTTGATGAATTCACTTCCTAAAAAAAGAGGTTTTATTTTGTAACCTTACCCTCGTAAGTGCAGTAGTAGAAGACATTGAGAGCGTTCACTGCCTCTTCCCCTCTTTGCTTGTAACCAAAGATCAGGTCAATCCACTCATGGAGGTGACTGGACACGTACTCCGATTCCTAGAGTTTCAAACAAGCTCTTTTCATCTTCATTTTAATTTAAGTCCCTGGAGACACAAAAGCCCGACTAAGTTTTATGACTCTGGACGTTTGTCCGACTCACCAGAGCTTTCATGTGTTTTCTGATGAAATCTTCCCTTGATGTGGCCCAGCGAGGCAGCTCCACATCCGTCACTGGCTCCTGAGATATCTGCAAATGGCCGAGGTCGAAGCCTGCCACCGTCATGCAACAGCAGTGAATTAGACTCTTTCCTTAAACATTTCAATGTTACTTTTAGATCTCCCTAAAAGGAATCACCCGCACACTGAATGGAGAAATTTACCGTTCATGTTTTGCAGGAATTCCGGGAAGTAGAAGAACTCTGGGATGAGCTCCTTGACATCAGCCGGACTCTCCATACGAGCCTGCCAAGCTGCAGCCACCGAGTGGAACTGTCTGTCTGCCACGTCAAACCTAAACAGAGGCAGCATGCAGCTGTATGACATCGAAGTGTACAGATAAAACCCATGAATTAACGACCAAGTAATGAGAGATTCCACCTGCCGCTCTGCAGCTGGATATGCAGGGTGGTGAACGGCTCCATGCGGATCATGTAGTGCATGACTCCTGCTGCGTTAGAGTAGTGTGTGCCATAGTGGAATTTGTCAATGGTGCCTGTTGGGTCTTCAAAGCTCTCATACCTGGGGATTGACAAGAAGAATTATACAGAATCTGTTAACACAATGGCTTAATATAAAAACAGCATCATGTCCCTGTGTGGTGGTAAAAACGTACTGGTGCAGCAAACCCACTTACTTCTCTCTGACGTTCTGTGCGTGCCGTGGGTTGACCACACCAATGGGTTTGGACAAATCTCTGAAAACTGAGGGGTCGTTCAGATCAAGAGTGGGAGAAGTGTAGTCACACAGAACCCAGGGGAACTGGAGAGGAACAGAACATGCGATGTCTCCTCACACTCTAATTCATCATCTTTGTTGAAAACAGAACCACAGACAGAAGCGGCCACACTTACCACCGGATACTGTGACAGGTCGTTGAAAGTGCGTCCAGCTATGGTGTTTAGCTGCATCAGATACTCGAAGTTGGAGATTTCTCTGCACACCCATTTCTGTTAACATCCAAATCAGATTGCAGTGAATCACAAACATGAGCAACTTCCATCTCGGAAAAGTTCAGTTTCATATTCACATGTGATGCAAATAAACACCTGAGTGAGGCCAGATGCCTTTAGAAGTTCTTGGGGAGATCGGGAGCCAAAATAAAACAAGTTTGGAGGTCGCAGCCCGAGGATCCTCGAATAGACTTTATTTCGTACCTGAGGGATGAGAGACGAATGTTTGATCGGTGTCAGAAGCAGAGAAAGGTTAAGGTTTAAAATTACACAAAGCATGAAGCTCAACAGTATTTCTGCTGTGAGATTTTACATAGTAAGAACATCAAATATTTCAGCCCTGATACAGCCCTGCCACAAGATGTAGAGGAGATCAGTGTATGGGTCTATGAACATTTCTTCAAGATATTACCATTTGATGCAGATCATTTGTGTTATCACAAATGTAAGTTAAAACATAACTTCAATTTGCAGGAACTTGTTAAAAATAGACTGCGTTGAAGTGGGAAACTGTCTGGTGGTGCAGTGAGCCAAAATTCTATTGGTAGACCATAGATGTTTATGTATTTTAGGTTAAAGAGGAGACAGGCAACCTGGTTTGTTATCTGGCCACAGTTGAAAAGGAAATATTTATGATACAGGGTTGTGTGGGATGAACTACTTTTGCAGTATGTATCTGAAAGCATCATAAATGTTGAACTATATGAGCAGATTTTAGAGCAACAAGAAATCATTGAAAGGCCTTTAGTATCTGAAGCAAAGAAGAATTCTTTCAAATTCAACAAAGGGTTTCAATGGTTTGTAAACCATTGCATTCTGTTTTAAACCATCTGCATCCTTAGTATTTCAAAACAGGCTTATAAACAATATTGCAAGGAATTAAAGTTTTAGACCGCGTTACCTTCTTTCTAAAGTTGATGAAGTAATGAGCCTGGTCAATAAAGAAAAGCTCCAACGCCGACCGCCGCAGGTTGTAACGCCTCAAATGGACCTCTCGGAGTTGAGACAGGGGTCTCTTGAAATCAAACCCGATTCCTGAAGGAAGAAGATGTATTACCGCCCTCCGACAGGAACCCCTTTGAAGAACAGTGAGTCGTTATTTCCTGCCAAATATTTCTCACCCTCCTCCGTCTCCTCTTTCTCGCTGCTGCCATCATAGAAGTACAGGTGATGCGTGGTGACCTCCAGACGACCCGGAACGACCGCCACAATGGTGATGAGCTCACAGTCTTCAGACAAAACCAGCTTCTCTTTCTGGCTCTCATCTTCTCCTTCCGCCCTGAAGGCATTGAAAACAACTCATTTGACATTTTTCAAATTGTTTACAGCTCATCTGAGAGAGGTGTTGTAGACATGCGAGACGTACTTGTCATCCAAAAAGACAAGGTCCTCTTCTCCCAGCTGGTCATCCTCCATGTCACTTACTTTTGCTTCTTTAGCTACAGCCAGTGGGAGGGGTTCGGAGCTGCGGGGACTTTCTGCTCCTGGTAATAAAAAAAAACAGTTTCAGTGTAACATTTTGCTTTGAACGTTAAAAAAAGCAAGCATGTCTGTGTCATACCCATGTTGTCTCTGAGGGCGCTGGGCTCACTGTGTGGGTCATAGTTATAGTTGGGAACCAGTTTGAGACGCATCTTTGAATATGTCTCTGCACTGGATAACTTCCACTTCACCTCGGACGGAACCCTGATATTGAAAATGAGACAAAGGAAAAAATATTACAGCTCAGCACATTTCGGGGCGGAAGAGCAAGCAGAAAGAGCACTACACCTGCAGGCCCACGCTCCTCTCTCACTGGTAAACAGCCTGCGGAAAGCTTTCCAGTGCTGCCACACCACCCCCTGCTGGCTGGAGTTCTGCTTCTGCCAAATGTGGAACCTGTTGGTCTCAGTGCGGATGCGCTTCAGGTAGGGGTCTACGATCACCTCCTGTTTTTACAGTCAGACTTATGGAATAAGTCACCTGAGGCTGTCAAAACTGGATTTTGTGGCAGGTTTTATTTCGAAAAGTCGGTGAAGCAGCGGCACGTTACCTGAAACTTCGATTTGCTGTCAGATCTGTCTTTGTCCCGTCTATATGCCGTACTCATCAGGTCATCGAAGCAGGAGTTCCAGAAGTTGGACATAATATCGTGGCTCCTCCCAAATGTGTCCAGCTCATACTGTTCCATGGTGGGCTGAACCTGGGGCCAAAGGATGGAGGATGCAGGACATTAACAGAGCTGTAAACCTGTCAAATATCGACTCAGTCTTATTATTGTATAATCATTGTATTATCATGATTGTAATTTATCAGTACTAAAACTACCCAAAGTGGAATAATAACTAGGCTAATAACTTGCATTCACTAACAATTTTCATTTATTCGATGCACTAAATGATAATTATGCAACTTTTGTTCTCTTTTTCTTCCCACAGTTTCACCACTGCGGTTTAAAGTCTTAAAATAAGCTAAAAACAGTGTATGTCCACTTAGTGTCCCAGAAAAGGGCCTTAGCTGAGTTTAAATATTCTGACGGCAGCCAAAGTTATTCCACACAGGCAAATGTATCACAGGGTTTGTATATACAGAGGTAATCTAAACAAAACAGATTTATGTGCATGCGCTGTCACACACAGTGATGATAGATAGGTACTTAGCGAGTGCAGCTTGTCTTTTTGGCATCATTTCATAAAATGTCTCAGCTTCATTACTGATCTCTGCCTAAAGGTTAGCCAGATAACACTTAGGGGTTTGGGCATGTGCTTTAATTGTTTTTTCTATTTTAATTAAGACTTTGCAGTCGATTTCTTAGCCACACCACTAAGATTAGGTCAGGATGTAAGATGACAAAAATCTTGTGCTTGGCAAAGAACAGTAAGCAGAATCTGAAAATAGATGGTTGATTACACTATCAAGCAGAGAGAAGAGGACGCTCTCTAAACTCCCTAAATAAAAGATAAATGAATGCAGTTCACTCCAGAGACGGACCCGTTGCTTGTAAAAGCCCTGCCACTCCAGCGTGCGACAGTAAGCCTTCAGGTCCTGAGCGAAGGTGTTGCTGCCGTTGGTGACGGGAAGGTTTGGCAAGAGGCTCTGCACGGTGACAGGGTCAGCATGCTGGTCAAGTAGCGTGCGTACGATGGGCACAAGCTGGGAGAACGTCTCAGACTGGCTGCAGTTAGTGCCGTCGATTACATCTTCTGGCCACAAGGGGGCACCGATCTGCCCCAGCAGGAAGCACACCTCCTCCCAGCTCAGGCAGAGAACAGTCTGGAGGAGGCTGTGGAGCTTCAAGTAGGCCATCACACACACCTAGACATAGAGAGATAGCATCAGAAACAAGATTAAGAGAAGAATGTTTGTTCAAGTCCTGATTAAAATCTACATAAAAATACAGAGACGGGGGATGGTTGGATGGTTGACCTAATGTTTTATGTATTACTCGAGTAATAAAAACCCACAGAACCTGCATACCAGAAATAAACCCAGAAAACAAACAAAAAAATTAACTAACAAAACATCATTGCAAAAAGGGAAAATCTCTAAAAAGCCACAGCGTTCTTTATTTTCTTATCTGAAAATCTTGTGCTTTTCTAATTGTTTTAAAAACATTTCTATTGATATCATGTGTTTGATTTTGTTTGGGAGTTTCGTCATTTGTTGTGATTGTTTCCAAATAATTCAGTTTTACATTAAATGTTATTTAAAATATAAATTGGCTAAGATTACGAGATAAGCAAAACAAAGATCCCCAGCTTATAATACCGACCACTCCTAATATTTGACAGTACAAACAGAGGCATAATGCTGCCTGAATATGTGGCTGAACTTGAGCTAATATAACTTGTAATGATAGCTTTAGGGCTGTTTAATTGTAATAAAAATAAAAAAACAAAGGCAAACATAACCCACAAAGTATGACAGTCATTGTATAGTCAACATCTTAAAATGAGAAGTGCAAAGCTCAGACTTGAATGCGTACGGGTATGAAGGGTGAAGATGACCCAAAAAAAATGTTCTTATTAACATGAGCGAATCTAGTTTACTTTACACCACCAGACTTAACATAGCAATGTTAGTGTTGTTTATATTCTACATTTTTATTGTCTGAAAAACTATTCTTTTTTTTCACTCAGGAGCCTTGCAGCTGTGATGTCAGGGAGCAAATAATCCAATTTATCTCTGAGAGACATTTTCAAAACAAAAAGGTTTATCGGGAGTTACTCTGGTTTGGAAAAAAAAAAAATGCAGCAGCGTATGATGAAATGCTTAATGGTAAAGGCATTTATGACCACTCTCTCAATCCTACAATCAGCAGCAGGAGCAGCACTCATAACTTAGAGAGAAGCTGCCCTTTGGTACAGAACACTCCCTAACAGGAATGACTGCAATGTCTCTACAAAGAAAGCCATAGAAGGCCTGGTATTTAACAACTGTCTTTATCTGAGAGCACTAATCAAGTTAAATAGGTACTGTAAACCTCCTGGAAACTATCTTTTTCAGGAATCTTTCTTGCAGGTGTTTGAGTTATGAAAGGGAACTACATTGAGAAATAGTTCACACTGACGGGTGGTGTGCATGACAGGTCCGGTTGTGGGTAGCTGACCTGTGAATGCTGCTGCTGAATATACCCAGTGATGATACGCAGGCCGATCTGGGCCATCTCTTTCAGCTCGGTGTTTCCAGGGCTGCCAGGGGTGCTATGCCAAGCCTGTAACCTGTCCAGCAAGTTCACCACCCCCTCGAAGATCTGCAATACAACAACCACTGTCAACAAGCGACTCAACAAGAAGGCTAGACCTGTTTCCACGCCTTGTTACAAATTAATAATACAGCTTAAGCTACACTTGAAGCGGGATTTTGATGTAAGCTACGCCCAGCCTTGACTCTCCTAGCTTTTGTAAGACAGTATAGCCTTTGACCTAATGTTTAATACTGAAAACACCCACAACGAAATCCAGCAGCTCCAGTTTTTTGTCTAGTGTTTGAAATGTTAGCTTGAATTAATGATCTAATCTAAGACTTTAAATCTTATTTTTCATAGCCCAAAGGAAGGCTGCTGCATTTAATTAAAAAATGAATACTAGTTTTATTGAAGGTCTTTTGGTATCAATTTTGATTTTATAATAATGTGTTGAACAATTTCATGAAAGACAACACAATTAACTGTTCCTTCAGCCTCAAGCTGAGTCATGACAGAAATCTTTTCTTCCTGGCAAAAGAGACTTAAACTGCAGTGAGCTGAAGCAGTTTAGCATGAACATGCTAGCAGCTAGCTGTCTGAGTCAAATGTAACATACAGCTAAGTACAGGAATCTTTAAATCTCACTGATCAGCTGATTATTATTGTTTTAACTGAGTACTAGTCGACATTGTATAGGTTAAGCAAAACACTTGTGGTTTTACATGGTCACTTATTTCTTGGCAGAGATATATGGCAACTAGCAGCCAGTTCCCAAGTTAAGCTAACTTGATCATCATGAGAACATACAAAGTAAATCTAATTTCCACATATTTCTAATCATTTTCATACCACTGGGAGAACTTGAGGTTAGAAATACTTATATGGACGTTCATCAATCCATACATGACAATCCACCAATCACATATTCTGAATACTACTTGTTGCTTCACAGAAACTTATTCACTGCACCAAAATATTCATCTCTCCCAAAAGTTTAAGAACGGTAAGTTTTGGTGACAAAGAAACTAAAGGCTATACAAAATTTTCCACAATAATTTATTTTGCTTGGTACGTAGACAGAAGAGCACCTCAAACTCTATGTTACATATCTTCTTATTTTCTTTTAGCTCTCTTGTCAACCAGATATACAGGTCTGTCTCAGAAAATTAGAATATTGTGATAAAGTTCTTTATTTCCTGTAATGCAATTAAAAAACATGAAATGTCATACATTGTGTATTCATTACAAATCAACTGA
>JAVQJG010165677.1:0-11589 GCA_036024015.1 Craterocephalus amniculus
CCCTTAAAACATCTTGTCCAGTCTGTCCTCAACAATCCCCCCTCCCTCCCTCCTCCTTCCCTCAGCTGGTCCCAGACCAAGGCTGTCGCGTCCCGTTGCGCACAGCACACTTTCATACAGCGCACACTTTCCACACACATGCGCCTTCCTTCCTACTAAACCTCTGAACGGGAAGGCTCGCTGGAAGGAAGAAACAAACAAACAAAAAAACTAAACCAGCTCCAACTTTGCGACTTCATACGTTTCACGTCGGGATGACACACGATCGGTGACAGGAGCCCTCGGGGGAGTTGACGCACCGCGGGAACAAGGAAAGAGTCTCGGCTCTCCCCCGAGCAGTTTGAGCAAGGTGATACGGCGGCGGATGTTTCGTGTTTCGGCTGATTAACCACGTTTCATGGATTTATCAACTGGCAGCCACTTTATGATGTTAGCAGTTCCTCTTTGAGCCGTGCTCGGATCTCCCCTCTTCCCCTCAAAACTTCAGTCACCGGATCATTTTGGGAGTGACAGGATGGGCTCGCTCACCGGCTCGGCTTTGCAGAAACACACGCTCCTGTGGTTCATCATAGGTGAGTCTCACACTCCTCTGGTTGCTGTTACGTGCGTAATAATGTATGCTTTAGTGTGGAGAAATTAGGTTACACTGGAGAAATGAAAACATTTGACTAAATCGATAGAAATTAGCGTGGAACAAATTAGTAAGGTATTAGTCACTACTCTGGGCGTCGAGGGACAAAGAAACGAACATTTATTTGAACACAGATGATTGATTTTCAGCAGTAGAGGAACGAGAAGTTTATTGCAGTGGTATTGGCTTATATATAATAAAGCTGCATTTAATAAGTATTTCATAAAATACTTAAACCCCCTTTATTTAATATAGTTTAATATAGTATGCATAATAACTGATATAATAATATAGAATTTATGAAGGGATTGCATGAGGTATACAGCACCCTGTTTGCCAAGTAAATACAATTATCTTTGCTTCCACTTGCACTCGTGTTGCGTAGGTGATGAAATATCTAAGGGTGGGACAATTAAGGCTAATTTTTGTTTTCACTTTTAAAAAAAGATTTTAAACCTTTTGATTAAAATTCAGATGGACTTGACTTCTTTTTGGGGGTGTTTTTCTGAGTGTGGCATCAAAGTTTAAAACGGATGGATGAAGAAGTTTTTATATTTGTGTTCACAGGAGCATTTATTTTTATGATTACCTTTAAAAAAAAAAATCCACATTTCAATCAGGCAGAAGAAATACACCCACTCACCACATCACTAACCTTACGGCCAAGCAGAAGCGTCTTATTTGCATTAAACAAACACTGGTTGAAACACAACAGTGAGACTCACCTCCTGGTTTTATTTCTCTGTGTGTCTACAACGCAGGAAAGATGGAAACCACGGACTGCTACATATAATCAGTTTTTCAAATGATGTGACATTCAGGTCATGTTTGCAGTTTTCTATATAATTACTGTATATAAATCAGTCAGACATGTGGGTGTGGGCTCCTCTATAGACTCTCCTGTTGGAGTGGCTGTTATTCTTTTGTACGCTTTTAATGAAATCAGTAATTCTAGTATGTGAGGCTGGTTGTATGAGCTAGGAAAGTCTGAAATCAGCAGGAATTTGGGAATAGCTTATGTAGGAAAAGAAATAAATAAAATAATGAGAAATTGTTTTTGTATCTTTCTTTTCCACTCATAAATTTGACCTTGTTTAAATTTAAATAGCATTAATTATTTAATATGTCTATAATTGAAGGTTCAGGCTGGGAAACTGGTATGTAAGAGGTTTACAATAAAACACTGACAACAAACATCTATGTACCTTGATATAGGCTACATTCATAGGCCACTTTATTAGGTACACCTGTTCACTTTCTTATCAACATGATTATCTCATCGCCCAATCACGTGGCAGCAACTCCTCATATTTATTCATATAGGCTACACATGATCAAGACAACTTGCTGAAGTTCAAAATGAGCATACGAATGAGGAAGAAGGAAGATTTCACTGGCTTTGAAATTTGGTTGTTGGTCTGAGTATTTCAGAAACTGCCAATCTGCTTTTTATTTTAGATTTTATAAAAGGAAGAAAAGAAAAACCAAAAGGACCACACACAAAAACACTTGCATCACAGTATGATAAACTAACGCAGAACAGACCTCAGAGATGAAATCTCTACTGCGGTTCAGGTAAATTAGTCACAGGGCTTATCAGCGGGTCCCAGGTCTTATTTAACTTATTCCTGCAGCCTTTGGTGATATATCAGGATTCTTCCCCCCATATTTTTTTTATATTTCTGCATTTATCCACTAGTTGTGCGATGGAGGGGTTGCATCCTTCCATTTTAATAGAAAAAGTCTCCTTGTCAGAGAAGAGAAGGAGTTTAACTTTTTTTTTCCTTTTCTCAAATTCATTTTATTTGTTGTCTTATCACAATAAACAATTATTACAGAACAACATAACATGAGACCCTATAAACTATACCATACAAATAATCCAACATTCAAACATGACATAAACAACACAATTTCATACAGGGAGTGTTATTTATCCCAGAAAGAATCGTTTAACATTTTTAATATATTAAATGCACCCAAAACACTTCTTCAGGATGTATAAGATTTGATGAAATAACCAAAAGAAAAACCAGGTATTTAACTTATATCAAGTAATACAAACCATAATATTTTCTAGGAGATGAGACGTTCTAAAAGCCTTTCTGTTTTTATAGATCTTACATAGAGAGTCATAAAAAGATTTAAGTTCCACAAATAACAGAAAAGGAGTTGAAGTTCCATAAGTCAGTGGGAAAGTTACTGGTGTTACACCAAATAGTGCAACTGTTGGGGATGATGTAACATTACAGTTTTAATCATTAGGGATTTAGGATATTAGTTATTTTCCATCTCTGGGGTTTGCAGAGAATGGTCTGAATAAGGAAAAATATCCAAAAAGCAGCAGTGGTCTGGACTAGAATGTCTTGTTCTCCTTGCAAGAGCACCTTTGGGATGTGGTGGAACGTGAGATTCTCATCACGGATGTGCAGCAGCTGTGTGATGCTGTCCTGTCAATATGGAGCAAAATCTCTGAGGAAGTTTTTTAACACCTTGTTGAATATATGACACCAAGAATTATAGCAGCTCTGAAGTTAAATGGAGTCCAGCCATGTTTTAAGGAGGTGTAAAGTCTCTGGTGGACATGTAGTTAGCTGGGAAGCTTTATATAAACAGGTGTGTGCCTTTCCAAATCATATTCAGTGAAATTAATTCAGCACACTTGGACTCCAGTCAAGCTGTAGATCCATCTCAAACATGATCAGGAGTACTGAAAACATGAATATTTGTAAAGAGTATCGCCTGTTTCAGCATTTTCTTACTCATAACTAGTTGTGTTTTTAGTGAGGGTTTGTTGAGAAGTAAACATTTATTTATTGAGGTCTGGGGAGGAATCGTCACTCCTTCTGTAAGAGGTTCCTTTAAAAACGGCTTCCATGGAGACCGTTTCTGCACAAACTCCTCTACATGTCAGGAAAATAAGAAATCTCCTGTGCAGGGGGTTTGGGAAGAGGATGAAGAGCTGTAGAGGGTTTGTGAGGTGAAAAACACTCACATTATTAACAACGACTCCATCCTGAAATCAGGAGGGAGGGGCCACAAACACTGATGAACACAAATGAAGAAGACCCCCCCCACACACACACACAAACACATACACACACACACACAAACTGCAGGAGGTGCAGTGCGTGAAGCATAGGGCTGTTTTCACCTTGCTCAGAGCTTCACCAGAAACCAGATAAAAGCCACTTTATGGTCAGAACTTGTTCATGAGACTTGCTGTCTGCTTAGAAATCAGAAGGTTTTTTTCTTTTTTTTTTATCAAACACTATCAGTCAAAGGCGGAGAGAGGAGCTGGCTGTTAAAAGAGGGAGTTGAGAGGTGAATAAGTTAACAGTTTCAGAAAGTCTCTGGAACATAGAGACTTGCAAGAAACAAAGCTACGGAAGAGAAGAGCATTCGAACTCAAGCTGCCTGATATGATGAGACTTTTAAACAGAGGCACTGTCCACGTTAAAACAGACACTTTGCAAAGCTTTTCTCTGCATCTGCATCCTCTCAATTCAGTTTTAACTTTATTTTTATAGCACCAATTCATCCTGTCCAATTATAAACCAATTTGATTGTATCATCCACATTAGTTTAATTCATGATAATTGTGTTCATGGTAAGTTAATTTTACAAAAACATTCCTACCTAAGGGAGCCAGCGTTCGTGCTTACATGGAGATTTAAAGAACAGAAGAAAAAACATGAGCCCTGCATGAAGAAAGTTCTTTTTCCCGACTAAGTACAGCAGCAAGGCGGTGTAATATACAACTGTATCTGCCAAAATCGCAGAATTGCAGGAAAATAATTGAGTGTTTGCACTAGGGTGCTGCTGCTGTTTATATATATAAAGACCACATATTTTAGCATCAACCCAGAATATGGGCTCATATCAGTTGATTTGAATTGTTTTATTCAGCTCCAGTCAAGGATTTAAAGACATAAAATGTGATTTTATAGACCCCTTCGCAGTTTGTAAACAACGTGATGTATTTCGGTGGGCGGGGCTTAGCTGGAGGCAAAACAACTCAACGGTCCTAGCTTGTAAATGCCGGTTAGTCTGTTTAAAATAAGTATTTTTGTAGCAATGGACAGGGAAAACCCACAGTTCAGTGATTATGTTAGTAAAACTCACTCATCAAGACCGTGAATGTTACTTTAAAAAGTTGACTGATTGATGGGACGATACTCACCGACCCATACAGTCGCACTGGACGGATGATTTGACAGGACTGCCAACGTGCAATAGCTGGACAATTACTCCTGCCTTATCGAGAAACCGAGCGTATATTTGAAAGAGAAACTGAAAGCCTATAAATAACTAGACGCCTATAACTACGTGTTGAACGGACACATTCAGGATTTGGAGTACAGTCATTTGAGCGATGACTTTTGTGTCGTGCGATCACACGTGCTGCCCAGCCAACGACGAGGACTGAAGTCAGGGATGTACCAGGGATGCGCGATCGTCAACAGGAGAAGCAGTTATATCTTGAAGGCAAACTACACGTTTATGGCTGAGTAAGTAAGCAACGTTGACCGACATCTCGTATTACGATATTAGGTTAACTAATGTGGTTAGCATTAGCGCAAGTGACATACATCACAGATCTCCAAGATAACGGTTGACTTAACAGAATTCAGTCAAAATCTAGTTTAGCCCATAAAGTTATCCAGGATGAAATTGATGATGAATTACACATAAATCTTACCTGATATTAAGTGTGCACTGCAAACATGAGCGTTTTTGATGATGCTTTCAGTCCAATCCTTTCGTATAATCGCACTTAACCAAAGCCGTCTATGATTTTCCTGTCTGGTAGCGGCTAATATGCAATAAAAATTCAAGTCTGTATTTTTACTTTTGCGGTTTTGGGACCCAAAAACACAGCGAGATGACATTTTCTAAGGCTACAGTAACAGGTGTCGCTTCAAACCTCACTTTGTTTTGCCTCCAGTTGATCACGTGACGGTGTAGTGACGTAGGCCCCGAAGGGGTCTATATTATACAGTATATTATATACTGCATATCATATTCTTTAAATCATGTGTTTCTTGTCAGATTGGTGTCACATACTCCTCTTCTGTCTTCAGATCCACTGCTGAAGTTTCTCACCGTTGAAAATCCTCCTGTCGCCTCCACCTCAGCAGCACAACCCAGCAGTGATGCATCATCATGTGATGATTGATTTTACATCAAGACGCCCTGGACGTGCGGCAGACGGCGGCAAAAGCGTTGGCCGCTCAAGACGGCCGGTTCTCATTGGAAATGTATTGACTTCCGGCATCCTTGCTTCTTTTGGTCTGAACGCACAGTTAGTGTTTTACTGAAATCATTTTGAAATGTGATGTAGGCTACAGATAAACTTGCCTAGCCTGAATATTTTCATATAGACGAATCCATCCATCCTTCCTACATGCTTCATGTCTTCTTCTCTTGTTCTAGTGTATTGCTGTGGCAGTGTTATGCCCCCACCTATAGGCCTGATTAATGTACTACAGTGTGTCACCTACTTTGTTAGGTCTCATTTGTAGGGAAAATTATTCAGTCTGGGAAAGTTTTTAAATGAAATGCAGTTGTGGCTATGCGTTATTACTGAGATCAGAACTACAGAATGCTGATAAACTTTAGATAAATAACATGATTTAACATCCTTCAGATCATAGAATAATGAAGAATGACTGTAGGTCGTGGATCATTGACTCCGGAGATCTTGGGCCAGTATCCTGCTGGTCTGACGTTTCCCTATAGCAACACACCTGACTCGAATTAAATGTTTCTCAAACAGCATGACAATCCTCTTAATGGCCCATTCATTTGAATCAGCTGTGGTCCACAAATATGCATGTAAAATCTGCAGGACAATTCCCCAGGACAGGGTCCAGTCCGGAGCTGGTGGTGCCTGATCTAAATCCTCACAGTGAGCGTTAATATGCAAATCAGGTCCACAGTCTACAGAGCAGCAGTCTCCCAGATTTCCTGCAGAGCAGCACCAAACCAGATGTTCTTTTTTAATTTGAATAATAAAATGTCTAATCTTATGTTTTCTGTATCTTATTGAAAATAAAATATGAGGCTATTATATGTTCTATTTCCTTTTACAAAATGAACAGTCAGAAACTCATTCTGAGTTTCTCATTCCCAGTTTGGCTCAGGAACACTGAGAAGATTATTCTGTGATTCTGCCTGATTTCTGCAAATTATTTTGAAGAAGCTCACAGTAAATTGTTCGGCTTTAACCCTCGAACGCCAACAATTATTTACAATCAATTGAAAACAAATACAGAAACAAAATTATAAAAAGAAAGGCTTGAACAAAGTACGATACCAAGGGATGATTTAGTAACAATCCAAATACATAAGTCACTCAAATAAATAAATAAAACAGTAAATGAAATATGGTTAGATTTTTAAGGTTTTTTTTAAAGGAAAACGTTTGTAACACAGAAAAGCCTTTATTTCATGTGGAGTCATGAGAAATGATATGTAACCTACTAATGTTCATACATGTTTTTGTTGCGAAGAGACAAAAAAAGAGACAAATGCTCACAAATTACATAGAAAAAATGATGTAGGTATACAAATATGAAATATGTTCACATATTGATTTAATTAGCAAAATGTATAAAATACCCTTTTTTGGACATACTAATTTTCAAGTCCAGTATATAAATAAAATTGATTTCCTTTGTAGTTCTATCAGAAGGTCGCTTAATTTCACACACTGGTGAAACAAACTTAAAAGGCCCTTTTATAGATGCTGCTTGTAAACTGGTCTGACTGACCTCTCCCACCCCATTTCACATCTTATTCATTACATATTACACCTATTGTTCTGAGTATTGCTATGACATCATCACAAAACTTTGGTCCTTTTATGGATGACTTGCTCGGATAAAACACCTACTGAGTACTCTGCTTGGTGAGTACTTGAGAGTAGTTCTTGTATATAATGAGCCTGGATCTGTGGCCATATGACAGGACAGACTCTGTGACATTAATCAGTAAGTAATAGGATAAGATAATGATTATCTGTGAGATCACCATTAAATAAGAAAAATGTTTATTTAGTTTATTGAACAGGAAGCATGTAAACTGATCACAGAGGAAAATCTGCAGATTGTAGCTCCGAGCTCATTTCCATCTGCAGTCCTAAAAACATTGAAATTCAGTACATATAGAAACATCCAAAGCACATGCAGATCACAGTAAAAAAAAGTACAATACATAGTTAAATACAGGGAAATAAAAGACAAAATACAAACAAACCATAGTTATAAAAGTAAACACAAATTTAAAACCCCAGTGACTCTTTCACTGTCACATGGATATGTAAATATATTACATTATGGACCATTTACACTTTTGTTTTTTCTTTTTTTAAAGAATATTTAGAAGGGTTGTGATCCCTTTCACATAGACATGTAACATGCAACAGAAGGTTCAGCTGATTTTTTTGTCCTTGAAAAAAACAATGACTTGTTTGAAAAAAACAATGACTTGTTTTTTTCAATTGTGAGAAAATCTCTGCACACAATTTGGAAACATTTTACAATTTGCTATTTTATTTCGGGAAGCTGAAAGGAGGAATTACACTTTTTCCATATATCTGTTTGCCCATCCTTCTCTTGAAATCACAATTATAATGTGGAGGTCAAGAAGAAAAACAATGTTCATGTCTGATACTATTTATGAACATGTACACACTGTACTTGTTCTAGTTATTGGATGATAACAATGAAAAAATCATACAGAGGCATGACATTTTTTTACATATTGAACAAAGTATTCTTTTCAGATATAATTGTTATGGATAAGGGCTCAATATAAAGGCCTGAATTTAATTACTCAACCTATTTACACAAGTATTAAAATAGGCTATTCTGAATTTACATAATGTAATGGATAATTACTTTGGTAATATCATCTAGGCTGTGTTTGTTTTATTACCCGGAATAATAATAACCCCTAACCCGTTTTATTTATTAACTTTTTCTCAAAAATCTTACTGATGCTGATCCTCTCCAGGGTGTCAATTAGGTCTTCTGAAGATTAATTCCTCCATTAATCTGTACCTGGAGTCTGTCTGTCTTCTCTGTTCTGGTCCTTTCTATCAGTTGTATCAGATTATAGTCATAATAAATTGTAAAACATAGGTTCCAGGGTCAGAAAGAGCAGCTGTAGCTACACTTATGACTTGGTTCTGTAGCAGCTGGGAAGATGAAGGTGTCACCTGTCAGAGACATTAAAACACCAGTCTGCCTTTTAAGTAAACAGTATATGTTAAATCTCGTGTTATTATAGATCAATAATCTGCTGTTCCAGCTGTAATCATCTGGACATGATGAATCCCCCTCGTGCTCCGTCTCGTGCTGTTTGTGGGAAAGTAATGATTAGCTTCCAGACGTGGAGACATCAAACAGGTGAAGACAAAGAGGGTGTGTGTACTGTCTCTGGCTGAGCCTCATTAATTCTCCATAACAAAAGACCAAAGACTTCAGTCCTCATGTCCTACAACACCTCCGACGGCCGCGGCGCCGGGGCCGCTCCGTCTGAGGCCCGCGCAGAGGTGGAGGAGACAGGAGGAGGTGGAGGAGACAGAAACACCTCATCTCAGAGAAGTGTGTTTTGTGGTGAACGGAGAGAAGTTTGTGTTAGTCTGTATGAATCATCTTTACCTGAAGAGCAGCAGCAGCGGGCACACTGAAGGATTCTTCTTCTTCTTCTTCCTCTTATTATTATTATTATTATTATTATTATATTTATTACTATTATTATTATTATTATCATCGACAAGCCGGAAAACGCAGAAACAAGCTCATGCGTAAGTAAACAAAACTTTCCTGATAACGTCTGATTTCTGTCTGCCAGATCTTCGCTGTAGGAAAAGCTGATGTGTCTGAAAACACGACGCAAACTTTACCTTCAGCTGGAATACTGGATTTCATTGTTTGGTTTTTGGCCTAAGCGACCTGAAAACGAATAAATGAAAAACGTGGAAAAACAAAGACTAAAGATGTTTAGGCTACATCTGAACTAATGTATTCTACAGAAGTTTGTGTGTGTGTGTGTGTGTGTGTGTGTGTGTGTGTGCGTGCGTGTGTGTGTGTATGTGTGTGTGTGCGTGTGTGTGTGTGTGCGTACTGCTCTGAACAGACTTTTCTTTACATTCGTTGTTTGATCTGACTAAAACAACCAGTTAATGAGGTCACGTCCGGTCAAATGCCAAAGTTTTGGGCATTATTATCAAATGACGTCATTGTTTTTATATTTTCCACCTGACACAAACTTGACTGCAAACCTTCCTGTGTGGATCTGCGTCATTTCTGTTGCAGAAAGCAAAGACACTGCGGTGCGGCAAGCCGCGTCCGTCCAGCTCGAGCCAAGGAGTGAGGAGCATGAGGGCTCCTGCACGCGCAGCACCCTGCACGATCAAAGCAGGCGGTACCGGACGGCGTTCACGCGGGACCAGCTGTCCAGTCTGGAGCAGGAGTACTGCAGGGAGAGCTACGTGTCTCGGCACAGGCGCTGCGAGCTGGCTTCGGCGCTGAACCTGCCGGAGACCACCGTGAAGGTAGGCCGGAAAAGTGCGGGGAGGCTGTGGGGAGACTGCAGTGTGACCGCAGGGAGGCTGCACGCAGGACCGGCCGCTGGCATTTGATAACCAAGTGCCCCTGACTGCAACTCGCAAAGCGGGACGTGCCTCAATGTGGGCGGAGTTAAAATTTTGACTCCGCGTGCTATTTTGCGATATTTGTTACAGACAAGGAAGGAAGTAAAATAATTTCATTTAAAATAAGTTATGTAGGCCTATCTGCATTCTACACTGTGACGGTGGGCTCTGTTATTACGGCTGGACAGCTAATCTGGTAGACTACAAAGTAGCACGTAAAACAGCATGAAAAACTTTGTTTACATCCATGATACCAGCTGCTTCTTTTTCTTCATCCATCTATCAATTTATTAAATTTGTTAATTAATTTCGTTCATATATTTATTTTGCACTATAGTATAACAACTCAGCACAAACCATCATAATCTGTTGTAGCGGCCCATGCTAGTGGCCCTCCCATCACCTCTCCAGCTCTGCTGGTGCGCTCCGCGTGCGCCACCAGCCACCCTGTGGTGCGGGATGATTGTGTCAGCTGCTTTCAATCCGCTAATTAGGCACCCAAATGTTACAGTTCAGTCATAACACAGAGAAATAAATAGTTAAAAACGTGCTAAAAGCGCACAGAACTGGTCCATGTCCTAAGACTGCTGTCCAACCGCAGCTGTCAGTGTGGAGCGTGAGGATGCAGGAGCCGTCCTCATGAGACGGCCGAGCCAAAACAGCAGACCTTGCAGCCTTCTTCTCACCACCTCAGCTGGTGGGTCGAAGGGGCAGAGCTGCTCGGTAGGCCTGTAAAGTCCGATGGATGCTCCCCCAGACATCTGCTGATAGCTTCCATCGCTTGGATGTAGGCTGGAACTGACGTATGACTTTACGCATATGCCGAAATAGCTGAAATAAGCATGTGTTCACCACTCTTTCACAGAATGCACTTATATCCCTCCCGGGGGTCTATATTGATCAATAAATGAGCTTTAAACACAAACCTTTGAGCCCACCAGAGAACGACTTAATTATTTTGTTATCTCGAGGAAATGGCAAAAAAGAATAGTCGCAGAAAACGGCCGCTCTGGGCTTTGAGAAAGTTTATGCTTATCATCAACACAGATTTATTTTATTATTATATTATTTAATCTATACTGTTTGTCACACTCCCTTGGAAATTGCTATGGTAGAATTTTTAAAACACATGAAAGGCAACATCGATAAAACAATGGAAATACAATTTTGAAAAAGACTATGGCCGTGTCTCAATCAGCGCACTTTTATAAGTGCACTGCAATTCAGTGCGTAGTGCGCGCAGTGCACTTCGTCTGTAGTGCACACTTTGGTGGCTAAATGCTGACCGCACTGA
>JAVQJG010165684.1:0-12484 GCA_036024015.1 Craterocephalus amniculus
AATAAATGTATGAATAGTTTAACTACAGTAAACATAAGGCTAGAGTTAATACAAATAATCGCAACATGGTGTAGTGGCTGTGGTGAGGACGAGCGGAATATTCTATTGTCTGTGATCTATAATGGCGAGTTATGCGTGATAGTTGTGACAGTTTAACATACAGCACCTGGGATCAGAAGAGCCATGGAGTGGTTTTGGAGTCCCGGTAAAGCTGGGCGTCAATAAATAATTTGTCCACAGCGATGACAGCTCGGGAGCCCTCCGCGATGGATTTCTTGCGGATGGGAAACAGAATTCTCCTCCGGTCAAGTATCTCCTTGGGAAACTGATCGTTCACTCCAAAGTTCGTTCCCCTTAACTCTCGGCCCTGGTGTTTTACCTTTTCCTTTTGTTTGAAATCCCCGAACTTTGCCACGATTGGCCGCGGTCTATTGGCTCCGGGTTTCTTTCCTCCCAGACAATGGTCTCGGTGAAACTGGATGTTATTCACAGTTTCTTCAGGAAGCTTCAGCTTTGTGGATATGAAGCTCCTCACCGTGGCTTCAGGGTCCTCATCCGTCTGTTCTGGGATTCCCATAAACAACAGGTTGTCCCGCATACTCCTGGCCTGTAGATCGATGACGGTTTCTTTAATTTTTTTGTTTTCTTTAGTGAACCGGGTCACTCCCTCAGTGAGGGACTTCACCGACTCTCTAAGGCTAGCATTCTCTGGTGCTAGCGCCTCCCCCTGCCTCTGGCTAAACTCCAGCGACTCTCAGACCGCCTGAAACTCCCGGTGGAGGATCTCCAACAAGCTCAGACGGGCATCGAGGCTGGAAAGCTTATTATCAATAGATATTAGGACGTCTGTCGAGTCCTTGCCTGGAGGAGAGATTGCTCCAGGTGATTCCTCGTCACGCTGTCGCTTAGCCGCTGAGGTCGTGGAGGGAGTTGATGTTTTGTTTGGCTTGCCAGTAACCAACTCTTTGCAACACTGATCTATGTAATTGGTCAGGCTGGCCAAATCCTCCCCGCTATGCTCCAGAGTGGATGTTTCTAACTCCTATTATCTTTCTTTAGGGAAATAAAATTGTTTCACAGGGTTAAGGAATTGGCGAATATGTAGAATGGAATTAAAGAATTTGTTTGTTTGCGCCTTGCCACAATCTGTCGTCTCACACAAACCAGGTACTCACCACATGATGTCACTTACCCGCGTCTCTCTTCCACCTGATAGCTGGCAGTCTAATTTGGCCAGCTTGTGTTTCTATTAAAAAGAAGTTGCTGTAATAAATAGGAAGAGACCTTGAGCCACTAGTGGCTTAGTCCCAGTTTCTGCCAGTCCAGGGCCTTGGCACCCCTCGCCGTTGGCCGATATATGCCGCTGAGGGAGGGAGAAGAATTGTACCTTTTTTCCACATCAAAGAAAATAGCCACAACACACTTCTTATTCACTTGAGCCTTTCTAATTTCATTTTCCAGTTGTAGGAGGGATCTACTGTATTCCTTCCTTTTCTAAATTCATACTGATGACCTTTCAGTATCCCTTTACTCTCTAAGAAATGCATCAGCCTATCATTTACTAATTTTTCCATCACTTTCCCCACATGAGACATCAGTGCTATAGGTCTGTAACTTTTTGCTACACAAGGGTCCTTGCCTGGTTTAACTATTGGTACTACAATCGCTGCCTTCCACTTCTCTGGTACAACACCCTCTGCCCAAACTTGATTGTACAACCTTAATAGTACCTTCTTACTTTCTACACTTAGATTTCTCAGCAAACAGTAGGTTATATTATCCCCTCCTGGAGCAGTTTTTCCACATCCGCCTAAGGCCTTATTCAGCTCTAACATTGGAAACTCAGCATTAATCACCTCACCATAGTCCCATCATCCTCCAAACGATGCTTAAAGTTCTCAATTGTTCTCCGTCTTGCTCTCGTTTCTTCCAAACTCAAATTTGCCGTGCTATGATGCTGTATTTTCCTTGCTCCTCTTTCCTCTATCAGTCACTAAGTGGGCTCCCAATTGTCCAAGACCCAGTCCAGCCACACAGGTGTGGTGGCAACCAGCTGTGCTCAATTAAGTCCAGGTCACAACTCGTGCAATAAAAGTGGAAATCCTTAAAACTGCACAGCAAATGTAAAACAAGATAAAAGACACACATGAGGGGGGCTGTAGCTCATAGAGCAGTTGCCTACTAAACGGCGGTTTGATTCCACCTTGCTACATGTCAAAGTGTCCTTTGGCAACACACTGAACCCTAACTTGCCTCCCGATGTGCCTATCGGTGGTATGACTGTGTGTGAATGGTTAGTTTCCACACACCAAGCATGTTTCAATATAGGTGCTGTACGAATGGGTGAATAAGATATGTCTTGTTAAGAGCTTTGAGGGGTCACATGACTAGAAAAGCACTATACAAGTACAGTCCATTTAACATTTACAAGCAAAAACAAACTAAAATACTCAGTTTCTTTTCCCCTGCTCCTCTATCCTCTTTTAGTCACTAAGTGAGCTCCCAATTGTCCAAGACCCAATTCAGCCACACAGATGTGGTGGCAATCAGGACCAGCTGTGCTCAATTAAGTCCAAGTCACAACTCATGCAATAAAAGTGGTAATCCTTAAAACTGCACAGCAAATGTAAAACAAGATCAAAGACACACATGGAAACACAAACTAAAACGTGTAACCTAAAAACCCAATTGAGCAAATCTAAATAAAAGTGTTCCACCTTGACATTTCAATTATCTGTCTTCAAGCGGATGTCATTACAGACCCTAACTAGAGGAGTCTCAGTGCTGTGATGAGGCTTGAATCTGATTGGTGGACATCAAAACAGTTATGATCTGGATGAAAGCTGATTGGTGGACATCAGAACAGGTATCTAGTGTGAAAAAGGTGTGTAGTTGTGACAAGACAGCTTTTTCTAGAATCATCCTAAAGGTGGGGGACGTGGAGGGGGAAGAACCCTAACCCTCCAGCATTATCACTGTTCTTAGTGATGATGTCAGAAAAGAACAATTGTGTTGTATTTCTCAGCTCCAGGTTATAAATCATCAGCCTTTCTTTATAGATCTAATAGTGAACCTGCAGCTTTGTATTCTGCCTCCTGCCTTTTCCACAGTTTGGCTTTTCAGCTCTTACCAGCGTGGCATCTTTCCACGGAGCTCTCCTTTTGGCAGGGATCACTTTCACCTTGACTGGAGTAACAACATCAATAATGCTTCAAATTTTACAATTGGCATGATCCACAAGCTCATCAGCTGAAGGTCAGGAGAGATGGTGAGACAGCTTTTAGAAACTTTTCATTGGCAATTCACCCATGTACCATTTTGTGACAGCTTATGTTTGGACATTGTTGTTGAACAGTAACACAAATGGTCAGGCAGAGCAATGTCCATTACTACGACCTTGGACAAATTCTGACTTTTAATGACGACCAGGTCCAAACAATGTCCTTTGTTTTGGGTTTTTTCATAAACTTGTTGGAACAGACCGAAACTATCAAGAACAGAATACAACTCAATAGCTATTCTGTCCTGATCCCTGTCAGTATGAATGTTAAAATCTTACATTATAGATAAGCAATCAAAGTCAACACAGATTATTGTGTTGTGCCAGTGAACTGTTTGTGTCTATTGGTATCAGCTCATTGTTGGCAGTTTTAAGAAATCTCATGTTTAGATTTATCTGTAGACTTAATGAGTCTGATAACAGAATTATTCTGATGTTGACAAATGTTACACATAGTGCCATAAGGTATACATCGGTATTCTGGAAACACTGGTTTGACTGTCCCCTAAAAGAGTAGAGGTTTTTATTGTTGTGGTTTTTTTAGGTTTTTTTGTGCTTGTTCTTTTTCATATTGTGGATTGTCTTTTTATGTGATCTAGACTACGAGTCTGTAATAAAATGTATCTATCTATCTATTGGCACTAGTTCAGCCTAGTCCTCAAAAAACCTTGGACAGCATTTAGGTGGTCAATATATATTAAGGTCCTGGAGCTCTGATACTCAGGGGGGTATTGGGGGAGTAGGAAGAGAAGAGATGTTGCAACACGAGGTCATTATGGTAGCTTCCTGTAGAAGTTTTTTTTATCTGGGTGGTGAAGTCCAGGAGAGGTGGTGATGATGGGGAGATGGAAGTTGAAAAGGGGAGTAGTTTAGACAGAGTATGATGGGATGAAAGGGAGGGTAGGTGGTATGTCCTTGTTGACTGGAGAGGACTCAAGGTTCCTGCTGGGATCAGCATGTTTTCGTTTCTCTCTTCTCTTATTGCTCTCCTGAGGAACATTGTGTCCTTTCAGAAAGTAAAACAAGTTTGATGTAAACAATCTTGTTCCCTCTTTGCTTAGGGAAAATCCATCAGCCTTAAAATAGTGTCTAGGGTCCCCAAAAAAGCTGAAATTGTCAATAAAATGGACGGAGTATGTTTCACATACAGCTGCAATAATGTTCTTCACAGAAAAAAGCCAACTGAACTTCTCTTCTCCTGTTTCACTGTGTTGTTTAATCATATTATTTGGTGTTGGGTTGGTTTTAATAGAGTGTAGTTTCATTTTTGTGCTTCCTCCGCTCCTGCTGGGAAGTCCTCCTGAGCACCTGTCACAGCTGTCCAGAATAAAGCAGCGATCTCTGGATGAAGAAAATTACACGTAAACACATCAGTCCTTTTTCCCCACTGACAACTAGTATGTGCAGACCTGTTTCCTTGGTGACCATGACCAGAACAGACTCTGTATCTGTTCAGAGTGCTGCCATGGCAATCATACAGTCTCTAGGCCATAAGCACCCACAGGTCTGCATGTATAAGTACTGATATCTTGCCACTCTTCTTCTGTCTTATTTCTTCCACCCAAGACGTAGCCTTGTCCCTGCTTCTCAGCCAATCACAGGGCCATAAATTCACTGCTTTCTGTTTCCACCAGACACCAGTTTCCATTTTACTTTTTACCACACATACCTACATATTTTCTGACATACCTGTTTTTATTTTACATTAAGATGTTATTGTATTAATTTTATTGATTAAGAAATAATGTATGCAGGTGAGAGTAAGAATGTATGTATATATGAGTTTAAGACTAACTTATGGCCCATACGGCCCCTCATATAAACATGTGGGGTATTCGTTCTTAAAAATCCCCATAAACTTCATATACTGATGACACATGGTGAAGTTTGGTTTAGTTTAGTTTAGTTTAGTTTAGTTTAGTTTAGTTTAGTTTAGTTTAGTTTATTAAGATCCCCATTAGCTGCAGCAAGGCAACAGCTATTCTTCCTGGGGTCCAACAAAATGTACACAAAAGTTAAAAACAGAAAAGAAAAGAAAAATGACAAAAAACTGAAAACAACACAACCGTAATAGCCTCCAGATACAAGCAAATGTTCTTCCCTCATATATAAAATAAGCCACTTTCTATATGATTCGATGTTTAAGTCTCTTTCAAAATAGCACGATATCATTAACAGTAATCATAATAATTATAATTAGAATAATACAGTACTCCTAATGATCATTCTGTACAACTGATAATGACAATAACAGTTATAAATATGATAATTATAATAACTATAATAACAACAATATAATCATAATTATGTTATCAAATATTAATAGACATCAATATTCTTAGTATCATCACTCTCGTTTGAATCCTTAGACAGTTTCTAGTGTTAGTACATATATACACATATACAGCACCACACCACTATACCCAATCACACTGAATATCATATGTAATTATTTGATAAATATTGCTTGATTAATATTTTGAATTGGTTGAACTCAGTGGCAAGTTTGACTTGTGTTGGTAACGAATTCCATTCCTTCATTCCTCTGTAGAGAATCGTACGTTTGATTGCATTAGATCTAACTTTGGGTAATTAAAAGTTTCCTACAGTTGCATGCCTGGTGATGTATTTATGATTTGCTGCACTGATAGATTTTTAAATAGTGCTGGAGGAAATTTGTACACAGATATGTTTCTAACAATAATCATCAGTGAACATAGCAGTCTGTCCTTGACCATTAACCAGTTGAGTTTCTTGTGCAATGAGATGATATTTGTCTTATGGCCACATCTGAGAACTGTACGGGCGGCTTTGTTTTGTATACTTTGTAGTTTGTTCAACATCTCTCCAATTGCACTAGACCAAATTGCTGGCCAATAGTCGAGATATGACAGTATTAAAGACTGAGCTGCTGTTTTTAAGATGTTCTGTGTCATAAAAGCTGCATGTCTTCTGATTAATGATACTGTATACCTCTTCCCATCTTTGCATCGTTAATATATTTTTTCCATGATAATTTCTCATCAACAGCCACACCCAGCAGCCTGGTGTCATGCACCTGTTTTATGTTAATATCATTAATTTTTATCCTTAATATATTATTATCCATATTCGAATTTGATGCTATGTTCATGCAATTAGTTTTTGATAAATTCAAGACCAGCTTGTTTGCTTTGACCCAATTAGCCACACCCTTTAGTTCTTTATTAAAAATAATTTCTAATTCATCATTAGTTTGTGCAGATGTGTAGATGGTTGAATCAACTGCATACATTGTTGTTGTTGCATCTTTTCATGACATTAATTTTTTTTACTCTTCAGGAGTTTCAACAGTCCATCCCACTAACCCCCCCATACACAAAACACATATCATTTAAAGATGAGACAAATAAATCTTTGAATAAAGTTACACACTCCATCTCTCAGAAAACACTCCCCCTGAAGGTCCATCAGAGCCCAGATGATCTCAGAAGAGCCACAGCCTCCGGTTACATCCCCAAAGATCACACAACTGCAGACTACATCCTGTAAGTTAACATATGTACAATGCACATGGTTGTAGCGTTAAATGCCTCTATTAATTATAAATAGCCAACGGAGCACCACCCACCTCTAGATTTACTTCATTTTAGGCTGAGGTGATAAGACCTAACTATGAATTCGTCAGTCTCTATAAAATCGTGAATTCTTGTCGGATTGAATAATCCAGAAATATGCATTCAGAAAATAACAACTGCGTCTAAGGTGATCACATACATTTATTAACAGTAATGGAAAACAGCAGAAACAAGCAGATGAATAATGGAAAATCTGTAAATTATGATTTTAACTGCAAATAGTAGCCTATGTGTGCAGGGGGATTGTACTCACATCTATGGTCCCTTTGAGGGACTCCATTGGGGGGCTCCAGACCCCAGGTTGGGAACCACTGCTGTATAACTCATTAACAGATATATTTATTAATATTAATTTACACCCTCTTTTTAGGAATTAGTGGTGAAGAGGTTGGACGATTTGATGATTATTTCAATTAACCAGGAAGCCATGTATTTAATTCAGCAGCAGCAGCAGCTGCCGGCAGTAGTCTTAATAACTGGCCAATATCATTTTTGATCAGTAGAAACATGCAGGCAATCACTTCTCCTCACATCACTGGCTCTTCTGTCACGCGTCTGTCCAGAGTATCGCCTTCTGCTCGTAGGCTACAGAAACATCATGCTACGGGAACATACAGGGACATATGAGCACATATAGCACAAACGTGCACATACGGACACATTTGAATACAAAGCCATGACTGAGCAAATGAAAAAACACTGATCAATTGATCTGAGGATATCTTAGTCCCATTTAATTCAGATGTAAAGAGCTTCCAGCTCTGTTGTATTTATGAGGGCAGAAAATAACTGACTTGTCATTGCAGGAAGTTCAGAGAGATCAACTGTGTGGAGGAGAGGGAAAAGTACAGAGCTGTGTTCAATGAGGAGTACAAGGAGTACAGAGATCTCCTACAAGATATCAGCAGCAGCATCACTAGATTCAGGCAGCTAGATGCAGCAATGGAGCAGGTCCTCAGACACGCAGGAAAGCTGCAGGTCAGTCTGATGAGTCATGAATCACTTCTGTGGAGATGAGGCACACATGTTGATTGTTATGGATGTGTGTTCCTGATAGGATCATCGGAGGATTGACAATCTTTTGAAGGATTATCAGCAGAAGAAGAATGTAAGTGACCGTGTGGCTGATCCCTGTGACCCTGAAAGCAATCATCTTTATTTCTTTGTTTTTCTAGGATCCTGCTTTCCTTCAGAAAAAGGAACGTTGTGACTACCTGAAAGCCAAATTACAGCACATCAAGAACAGAATCCGAACTTTTGACCATGAGACTGCAGCAGACGGCCGTACGTAGAGGAGAGCTGCATGGAAGGCAGCGTGAAGCAGAGACGTCATCTCATCACTGCTGCAGATCACATGCTGAACCTGGATCCCTGGAACAAGAGAAACCAGTAGCTAGACTCCTTTCCTGTCTAGTTCTCACGGTGGAACCAGACTGAGCTGAACTCAGACCTTGTGAGGGAAATGCCAATTATATGTCTAGTTTTCCCTCACAAATGTGTACATGTTAAATATTTACACTTATATACTTATATTCACACGTTCTTACTCGATCCCACGCACTTTTTTCACTCGCATCCTCACAGCCGTGTAGATAATAAGTTTCACACCCGGGTTTGCAAACATATTTACTCGTTTTGTGGAAGACGGACACTTGAGGGGTGGAGAGGGGGACTCCCTCTGGAAAAGGGGGTGTGACCCTTTCCTGCCCAAGCTGGCCGTCTTCTCCTATAAAGACCGCAGATCCGCCCCCTACAGGCAGAGTCCGCTGCGGGTTTTGGCCAAAACGCCCAGCTTTGATTGACACGCTTTGCCTGGACTGTGTTGGCTCTCCGGTCCACGTATCAGGGTAAGGGCTGTTTTGCATTAATCTGAATGATGCTTGTACTTGTCTGAACTGCGGGGAATAAAGTGATACAAGTTTTTCTAGCAGTTTGTCCATGTTTTGATTATGTTGAAAGCTTGTAACGGCTTGAACTGTGGGGAATATAGTGGCTTATTCTAGCAGTTTGCCTATTGTGTGATGATTTATGGTTGAAGTGTGTGCCGATCCTCAGCGAACCTGCCAGAGAATTTTGCAGAACAGACCTGAAGCAGCTGTTGCACTTTACATGATGACATCCCTCCTGGTTGATTCCTCGCTGTGGAGAAAAGAGTCATGAGAGAACAAAGTAATTCTGTTAATGTGAAGAGTAATTCTATTCCTATTCACATTAGTAGAGAAGAATAGAACAGAATAGAACATTGACTGATGTCAGAGTTACAGTTTACACCAGATGACCGTTGTCCAGCTTTACTCGCAGGACATTTTATAATTATTTTTTATATTTGTGCCATTCAGAAAGAGACAAATGATTCTTGTCTTAGAAATTGTTGCAAACATGGATAAAATTTATTTTTCAAATCAAATGACTTTTTTCTTGTTTACAGTTTGGTCTTGTATTTGTTTAGTTTCTGAGATGATCTAATGTCAGTGTGCCACCCGCTGTAAATAACTATGAGATGCTTCGCTTCACATTTCTATCTATGTTCCTACCTTCACCTATGGTCACCAGCTCTAGGTAGTGACCCAAAGAAACAGACGGCCAATCAGCGCGGGCTAAATGAGTTTCCTCCGCAGGGTAGATAGGGTAAGGAGCTGGGTCATCCCGAAGGGGCTGTTCCTCCACATCCAGAGGAGGCATATGAGGTCAGGATACTCCTGGATTCTCCCTGTAGTTTTGAAATAACCAGAGCTTGCTCAGTTTTCTACTGACTTTCAAACCACTTGGTGTGTTATAAACATCAGACATGTGGTTCGGACCCTGCATACTGATGAATAATTATAACCATGAAGTTTTGTAACAAAATAAACTGACACGGGAAATTTATATACACAGGGACAAGCATTTATGTTAAATCAATGTTTCTATAAAAAAACAAGAAACTACCACAGACACACCGATCAGAGATGATGAAAATGTTTCAGTTTACTGAGTTTGAAGTTACATTTAATGGCCAGCATATGACACTGTGGTAATGTGTTCAGGACGTTTTAAAAGATCAATTGTCAAAAGTCATTTTCTCTGAAAAAAATGATTTGGTCTCCCATACGCTGCATTCAGCTGCTGATAAATGGTAAATAGACTGTACTTGTATAGCGCTTTTCTATTCATATGACTACTCGAAGCGCTTAACAGAAGATATCTCATTCACCCATACATACCTATTCACACAGCACCTATACACCTATATTGATACATACTACTTGGTGGCGCTAGGGAATTAACCATTTACACAAATTCATACCCCCGATAGGCACATCGGGAGGCAACTTAGGGTTTAGTGTCTTGCCCAAGGACACTTCTATACATTAGAAAAACACTATCACTGACTTTTGAGTTTGACTGTGGTATGTTGGTCCTCAGTTATACCATTGGAAACTCCACCATGAAGCATCCCCATCCAGACCCAGGACCTTGCTTCTATGTTCGGGACTATCTGCAAGGTCCTGTCTGTTTTGAATTACCTCCATGAATTACCTCAGAGCCCAGTTCCTACATTGTCCCACACTATTTATTAGGCGGAGTCAAACGGCCATTTTGGCGTTTTTGTGCACAATGGAATTTAATCATCTCCTAGGGACATGATCGTACGGCTTCCAAAATTTCTCCAGGTGTTCAGGACAAGATTGTGATTAAAAGTTATCAAAATGGTGAGTTTCACCAGAGGCGTGGACGTGGCGGCCCTCAAAGTTTGATGTTTCGCCGTCAAACCGGAAGTCGTCATAATTTTCACATACAAGCAGGTATCTGCACAAAAATGATCACATATGATGTCAGTCCCATCCTCAACATGACGACATGTCAAGATTTGGTTAAAACAAAAGCCCCGCCCCCTGGCGTTGCCATTGCTGTTTTTTACTAAGCGGCTAATAATTCAGATTCCTTGTCACAAAAATTTTGAAAAAGATTCAGTAAAGAGTAAACAGGTGGGTGATACTTTCCTGAGAAAACTGAGTTTTCACCAGTGGATGTGGCCGTGGCGGCACAGCGAACTTTGATGTGACGCCCGGACATCATGAATGCCTATAAATCAATCAATCTTTAACCAATCAGCATAAAATTTACAGGAATTAATCAGGGTCTGACCCTGAACAGATCCATATCATATTTTCCCGAAGATCTCCTTAGCCACACCCACTTCTTACAGGAAGTGACTTTTTTGACTCTGCGCAGTCCTTAATTTTAACCGTTAAGACCTGAGACATGTTACAAACATATCAAACCCATTCATGATACCACACAAAAAATCTCAAGTTCATTTGCAAAACGTAACTGTGGCGACTGTTGGGCCAACGCCATGAAACAGGAAGTCCCTGTAAATGACAGATGGTAACATCAAATGTCACGGAACTTGGTATTCTGGAGCAGACATAAGCCCTGAACTTGCTTTTAATTGAATATTTAGAATATTTGAAAAAAATGGCTCTCCAGCGCCCCCTGCAAATTTTCATTTTGCTAGCCCCGCCCACTACATTAAGCGATATTGATGAAATTCATTATGCTGTTAGAAGATGTCAGGACCTACAAAAAGTCTCTTGGACCTATAGGCTAAAGTCAACAGGAAGTCGACCATCTTAGGAAAAGTGCCATTTTTGGAGCTCATTTTTGTGCCTTACATTTTACAGTGTGCCTTACATTGTGCCTTACATCTTCTCCTAGAGATTTAGTCCTATTGGGCTGAAATTTGTTTGGGATCATCATCAGACCCTTGTGATCAAAATTTATCAAAAGAATTTTCCTGAGTTAAAGGGCTTGGCCACGGCGCCCTCTACATGTTGAACTGGCACTTTTTCACCAAACGTCAGATATTTGCATATTTTACCCCCACTACATTTACCAACATGGATTAAATTTACTACATGGATGCACAAGGTTACAACAAGCAAAAAAGTCTCTTGGACCCATAGGCTAAACTTAACAGGGGTCCGTCATCTTGAGAAAAAGGCCATTTTTGGTCCTCTCTTTTGCCGTTTTCTGTGTGTAAATGTGCTTCACATTTTAACTATCTCCTCATAGGGATTTAGTCCTATTGGGCGGAAACTTTGGGATTGGGATTGGTTTGGGATCATCATTAGACCCATGTGATCAAAATTTATCAAAATAATTTGCTCAAGTTAAAGGGTGTGGCCGCAGCGCCCTCTACAATGCGAAGTAGCACTTTCTCACCAAAAGTCAGATATTTGCATATTTTACCCTCAAATACATTTACCTAGCTGGATGAAATTTACTACATGCAATCTCTAGGTCACAACAAGCAAAAAAGTCCATTCAATCATGTGGTTTAACACAACGAAAAGTTTGATTCCTTAGAAATGAATTTCTGCAGGGGATGGTGAAGTTGATAAATTGCAGCAGCAGAAAGGGAAGTGATATGTCAAATTAAAAGCATCAGACAGGAAGTCAGTAACACCATTTCAGAGATCATGAAAGATGCAATTTCACACTTTATCCCCATCAGATGAGGATTTGATTCCTGTATCAAAATGCAATTATCATCTGAAGAACATAGCTCAGTTCAGTTAAACATATTTTTAAGACTGTTTAT
>JAVQJG010165693.1:0-10428 GCA_036024015.1 Craterocephalus amniculus
TTATTTTATCCAAATCGACTTCCATCAGAGTACACAAGTAATGCAAAGCAAAGAAAAGTAAGTAAAATGTGTTTTGCCCAAGATCACGATGATGGTTGACTGATGTTTTAAGTACTTAAAATACTTTTTCATTATTAATGGTCTTTTTTACTCGTCTTGTCGGGCATTATAGCAGCAGAATGCTGGCCTGGTTACTGTTTTGTTTATCACTAATTGAATGTAAGAAGAAAAGAAAAAATATTTTCTTAGAATTTTTTGTTTTTCTCCAAAAATCTCCATCCTTGCAACCTCCAGCTCTGAAAGCATGCCAGAGTCATGTGACTTTGCTGCAGACACTGGTTTCCTTTTTAGAAGCTGTGTTGTGGTGGATTTGGTCCAGATTTGCCTCGGAGATGATCTCATGGATGTGACGTGATGCAGTTAAGTCAAACAAAAACAAATGGAATATAATACATTTTTGTTTTTCATCGTTTGTGTGTGCATGTGCCACTGATTTAACTCTTGACTCACATGTCCTCCACAGTGATATCCTTGAGAATTTGGCAGTAGTCGACATTCCAGACCGCCTGGTCGTCCCAGACCTTCGATGCTAGCAGGATCGCTCCCAACACGATGCGCTTCCAGTTGGCGGGACAAATGTCGATCTCGGCGTAGGTCAGTAACCTCTCCAGATACACCTGATGAACAAGAGAGCAGCTTTAAAACAATGCAATGAATAAATTACACAAATTATATCAGGTAAGTTGATGCATTCAGATATCAGACGCAAATTTTTCCCTGGAAATTCCTAAGAAAATATCCAAACTAGTCAAATCCCGGTGTATTCCATGCAAAAGCTCCAAATCTTACGATCTTATGTGTATTTATCTCATTTGTAGTCAAAATATTGTCTCATGCATAATTTAAGATCCAATCACCTAAATAGTAACATTTCTGTGAGATTTTCTAAGACAGTAGGAGGGAAATACAATTTCTGAGCACCACAATACAGTAATACTAGTAAAATATAGCAAAGAACAAGTTTTTCCAGCTTATTTCAAGAAGAAAGGCTTGAATTTATAGTCTTATTCCAAGAAATCTCACCAAGATTATTTTCACTTGTTCCATTGACAGATTTTTTTTTTTTGCTTATTTCCAGCAGAAAATATATTTTAAAATGCTTTAAACTTATTTTTGGAGTGTTGTCTCTTCAGGCATCCTGAACATTCACAATCAGCTTAAACTGTCCATGAAATATTAATATTAATTATTATGGTCTCTTCCTTTTATTATTAAATAAAAATAAGCGACAACAATAATAATAAATAATAATAATAAATAATAATAATAATAGTAATTATAATATGGGAAGCATAATAATAATAATAATACTATCAATAATAATAATGATAATACCATTATTATATTTATTATTATTAATAGTGATGTGTGACGGTGGGTCGGATCACGTGCCAGGCTGGACTCCGTCTCCTGTGTGGACGGATACGAGGACACGGACGGTCTGAGCTGCAGAAAATCTGTGTTTTCGCTTTCCAGGATCTCTCGGGACAAACAGCTGTTTCTATCCGAACACACAGTTCACATGTTTCCGCTTTGGTCAGAGAAGCAACTTAATACCAGACCGCCGGGATCAACACCTCCCTAGTCTCTAGGGACCGACCCGTTGCGGGGATAAAAAAGTGCAGGGAGATGTTTCTGGGCAGATGAATGTGGGAGGGAGGCGCGTTCATGTCCGGCTGCATGTGACCAGCCGGATCACATCACAACCTCATCTGAAAACACACAAGTCCATCCAGCATTAAACCTGGAGCAGTTTGTAGAGACGAGAGGAAGTAAAGAGCTCACGTCCTAATTATTACATCCATATTTCACCTGAGAGTCGCTCTGGGAGGAAACGGCTGTGATTACACAGATACTCTCTAATTTTCCATTTACAGTCCCATTTTTCTAAAAGGACATTTAATCAGATTCCAGCAGCAGAGAAGGAAAAGGGAGACCACTACCTCCTGGTGCCTTATCTCATATATATGTTTTTTTTCTTTGATTTTTTTGGGTGCCACTTGATTTAAAATGGTGATCCTTGTGATTCTTCCAATTTTTGTAGAGAAAAACAAACATTTCACTTAAAAAAAACTTTTTCTAGTCCCCCCCCCCCCTTAATTTCAATTAGAAATAACAACATAGTAGCCAGATCAACATTCTGCTGTTTTAATACCCAACAAGTAAAGTAAAAAAAGATAAATAAAAATAATAAAAATGAAATAAAAAAAGTATTTTGCTTTTTTTTTGCCTGAAAAAAAGATATTATACATTATATATAAAATTCTGTAATAAAAAATCCCGATATTCAATTTCTTTTTTAAAATTTTGAAATTAAAATTGTGAAATAAACAAATTCTGATATTATGTATATATAATATGTATTAGAAATTGAGATATATATTATATATATATATACACACACACACACATACAGAGCAAACACCATGTATATACATATATATGTGTACATAAATGCACATTCATTCAATATTTACTTATATTTTAATTAAACTTTTATTTGTATTATACTTTTAGTAGAACAGTAGCAGTCTTCTACTTCTACTCTTCAAAACTTCTAATTTATCTGCTTTATTGTTCTACTTCTATTACAACTCATTTTACTATGAATGAAATCTGCACAGTATCTTTTAACTTCTCTTGCTTTTAATCTTTTTATTGATTGTGTTTAAATTATTTTATTGTAATTCTTCTTGAATGATTTTACTGTAATTCTTCTTTTATGCTTTTAATGTTTTATGTAAAGCACTTTGAATTGTCCTGAACCTGAAAATGTGCTATACAAATAAACTTGCCTTGCCTACTTCATTATTATATTGATTTTTATTTATGTTAATATCTGTATGGAATACTGTAGTCTGATCTTATGCACGTTAGTTATTTTATTTATTCTCTTCCTCAGGTTTACAATGAGGATCATGATGATGGATTCCTGAAAAGCTGTTTTAGCGTGAGAACCGCAGCATAAACAAAGCTGCAGGGTGTTTGAACTGACCAACGTGACGATGGCGCACTCAGAAGTGAGCTGAGCGGCACTGAACAGAGTCCGCACGAAGCGGTAGATCTGCTTCTGCTCGGGGTCGTGCTTGTTGTAGTCAGCAGGAACTTCGGACTTCTGGAACAAAAGCAGAGGAAAACAAGCTGCCTGTGTCACATCCGAGAAATGCATCAAAGAGTCACACACTATTCCAAGCACATGTGTTTAGTTGTTGTTTATCAGATAATAGCCAGGGGTGGAGGAGGGGGGGGGGTTGTTGCTGATGAATCCTGACAAGCCAATTTGCACATAATGAAAATGTATCTGCAGCTGAGGCCGTACCGAGAGAGGGTGCAGCTTCTCATCGAAAATGTCCAATAACATTAATCCGTCGACGTCTCTGCAATGAGAAGGAGAGGAATTATGTGGCTGGGAATGCAAATTATCAAGTAGTTCATTAATTGATAGTTGTTTCATCTTTTCGATCGATGATTGATTAATTGATAAGCGGCAATTTTTCTGAGAAGCTGAATTTCTCTCTGAATCAGAAGGTTCCTTTCCACGGAAACGCTATCTTAAGAGAGAATGCAAATCATTTTCCTTAATAAAAGATTTATTCTTAACAGCAGGAACAACACATTCACACATGGGACAATGCAAACAAAGATATTATTATTATTATAAATTCAGTTTAATATAATAAATTAAATCATTATGTCAACGGTCACAGGACTGCTTCTATTCCCACATTTTCATCAAGGACTGCTATTAAGCGCCCCCTCATGCTCAAAACGATCAATTGCAATTCATTTTTTTTCCATCGAGTAATTTCTTATCAGCGATTAATTGATAATCGATCAATTGTTTTCATCCCAAATATTAATATTTACTATTTTCTACCTTCAACTGCAGGTTTGTAGGAAATGAGAAATAATTTACATACCTGTTCTTTATGTGGTAGAACATCGCCAAGGCAACACTGTGAAGACAGAGAGGACGTAAAGGAGCATTTTACAGCAGGTCTAACGACATAAAATGTGTTCCTAAACCAGTCAGAACCAGTCAGATTACCATTTAATGGTGTACTTGAGGTTGGGCTGGCTGATGGTGCTGTCGTCCAGGAAGATGGTGGAACAGGAGCTGTACTTCCGTCTCACCGGGCCTGGAAGTTGCTGCAGGAAGCAGGAGGACAATTACGGAGGAAGACATAGAAAGATTTACCGCCCACACAAAACATCTTTTTATCCCGTAAACCAGCTCCTTTAGCAGGAATAAGAAAGAAAGGGTGAAAAAGACGGAGTGCACCACAGCAAAACGTGAAATAATAATAACGATTAATATTTTACTTAAACCACAGGTGTCAAACTCTGGCCCGCGGGCCACATTTGGCCCTCAGTGTTATTATATTTGGCCTGTGAGGTGATACCAAACGAGAACTAGAATTGATCAGCTATCTGGCTGGATACTTCAGAGTAAACTGAGCCATAATTAATGTTTTCTGGCGTGAATTGTTGCACATTTATTCAAGGATGCTGTTATTTGTTAATTGTTTGTTTTATTTTCAGATTTATTATTAGCCTGTGGAAAAAGGTTACTGTTGAAATTCAAACCAGAAGGCTTAAAAAGAAGAGATGCATACAGGAACTACAAGGAAAATTAGAATATGCTGAAAAAGTGCTGCATTTCTGTAATTTAACTGCAAGGATTAAATATACACATAAAGACAGACAGTTTGCAAATCAATACATTTCGGCTCTTATTTGTTTAGATTTTGCTGATCAGGATTTGCAGCTTCAGAAAAACTCAACTAAAAAAACTCAGAAAATTAGAATATTATTTGAATTTAATAAAAACTGGATTTTAAATACAAAAAAGTCTGAAAGTAAAATCTTAATGTGTTAGTTTCACCCTTTATGTTGAATTACCTGAATAAAACTTTACAAGCATATTCTCATTTTCACCTTTAGTACCAGTACAAATTTTATTTTAATTGTATTTAAATTATGAATGCCATTAATGTGTTTTTTTAATTAGAAATGCGATTTTGCATGTCTGCATTAAGTTATCTGTAATACATTATTTAGCTTAACTTCATTATTCAGTTTTAAAGTAACACTTTCAATGAAAACGTTCATTGTTCTATCAGGAGGAAAACTTTTTCCCATGAGTTTTTCCAGCTTTTACACTTTGGCTCACTGTGGGTTTGAGTTTGACACGCCTGGTTTAAACAGAAATCTGAGGCTTTCGGGGTCGTGATCTCTTTACCTTGCTCTCCGAAATGTGTGTAAACTTGCAAGAAACAGAAGAAAGCGATATGAATCTTTTTGCTGCAGTCAGACAGCGGAAAGCAGAGAAATACGAGTCGTACTTACGTGGTTGATGTAAAGGCTCTTCCTCTTCTCCCGAACTGAAAGTAAAGAAAAGAGAAGAGGTTTAAACCTGCGGGTGGGTGCAGTTCCTCGGCCTGGCAGGCAGGGGGCGACAGATCCCCCAGCCTCAGGTCACACAGACTGATGATAACGGATGGACAGCTCGATGTTTTCTCCCGTTGTCGTCTGGTCACTCGGTAGCAGGAAGGAAGCAGGGAGAATTAAAGAATCCTCTGAGCTCCTCTCATAGCCTGAATGAGGCGTCTATCTGCAGCATATGCACAGCCGAGGATGAAGTTAAACTCCCGGCTTCAGGAGGATGGGTGCCATGGCAATGCCGGTTTTCAGGAACTCCCGATTCTGATTAATATCCCAGAATTAAAACCAAATTCTCATCGCCGATCTCTAAAAAAACTGCAGTAAAATGTTCCCCAGACTTTAACGATCCACCGTCCACAGGGGAAAATATCGGCAAGAGCCAGAGAATCAGGAGGAATCCCTGTGCGCAGGGGACAGGGTGATCTTCTGCATTAAAAGCAGACAGTATTGTGCTCCTGGTCTGGCTTTTCGTAAACAAAACTTCATCAAGTAAAACTGGAGAACAAATTTAAGGAGATAAATGAAGCCTGTTGATTTTAATCTATGTTTTTAAAATAGTTTTTGTATTTTTATAAATTCAATGCTCGACCTTTTTTACATCAGCCTCAGCTAGAAACCAAATTTAAGTCAACACGTAAATGATCGAGTCATTCTGAGCCTGCGATGGCTTCAGAAGATCAAACTAAATAAAACTTGAGCTGCAGTGAAAATAAAAGAGCTAAAGAACCTGAAAGCTTAATTTTGCCACGACACCATCCTCCGTGACGAAGGTTTGTCTTCTTCAGGGCAAAACTGAGCTCTGCCTTCGTCTCTGTACCAGCAGAAGTCAAACAGAGGAAAAAGGTTCCCAGCCAAGCAAACGGAGGCCACAGCACGTCGCCTGAATCTTACCGTCTCCGAGACGCAAAAACCCACATCATGTACATGTTTCTCCATCCGGCGGTTCAGTCTTACAGGTTAGAATGACACTAAATCAAGAAAAGGCAGCTACAATCGTGTTTTAGGGATGCAAATGATCAAGTACTTAAAAAACTGACAGTTATTTCATCTTATCGATCGAAGTAAAAGTGTTCTTTTTTCTAAGAAGCTGATTTTCCCTCTGAATCGACAGGTTCCTGTCTATGAAAATGCTATCTTTCTTATGAAAGAGAAAATGCAAATCAGATTCCTTAATTACAGATTTATTTTTAACAGCAGAAACACAGTCACACATGGAACAATGCAAACACAGCTAATAATAATAATAATAATAATATTATTATCATAAATTCAAAATAATATAATAAATTATTATATCTATGGTCGGAGGACAGCTTCTCGTGTTCCAGCATGTGTAGGGATGTCACGATTATTCATTTTCACGATTAATCGCGGCAGTTGAAGTTACAATTAATTATTGTAAAATAATTCCTAAATATCGTCCTTTAGTAATGTAAATATATCTTGATTTTCATCACTGAAATCCTAAAGCTCAAACTTATTTTTATCTTTTCATATTCATTCATATAACACTGTAGCTTTTTTTTTAATTATCATTACCGAGGCATTGGAGATTTTTACTCATTTCCAATGGAAATCTGATGGTACTTTTGTTTATTTTGTTGCCATATTCAGTTTTCTTTACATCAACACACAAATAAAACATTACAGAAAAGGAGTTTTCATGTTATTTTATGCATTTCCAGCGCTGTGAAATTAAAACATAATTATTGTGATGATCGTAAAAAAATTATTTCTCAAACAATAATCGTACCTAGAAAATTTATAATCGTGACATACCTATGCATGTGCGCCAAGGACTTCTAGTGTCGAGTGAAAAATTAATTCCAATTTCATTTATTTTCATCAAATAATTTCTTATTGATAATTAATTGATAGTCGATTAATTATTTGCATCCGTATTGTGTATGCATGATGTATGGCGCGCATGGACTAATTTCTAGTTCAGGTCCATGCAGCCTCGTGGACAAACATGTACGATGAAGCACACAGAACATGAGCAGCGAAGCACAGAACCGACTAACAGGAGACGACACTGATCAGGAAAACGGGTTCAGACTACACGACGGGTCCGTTGTGGACAGAGTCGAGCACGGCGTTACCGTCCCCTCCCATCAGAGCGCATCTACAGGCTCACCTCGCTTGTTCCGCACAACTGAAAAAGAAAAGTCCAGGTTGTCTCTGTTTGTGACATTTTTACAGCAGACATGATTCAGAGAATGAGGACGTTTTACAGGAGACGAGCTGACTGATAAATTCAGACTAGATCTCGTTACGCTGCAGCTTCATCCAGGCTGCAGCTTCACTCTGCACAACACACTGTTGCACGTTTATCTGACCCTTTAAAATCCTGCAGTTTTTGTCTTAAAGCAGGTTTTTATGGATAAAAGACTCATTTTCATTGTAGACTAAACCTACATGTTATTTTATAAGTTTGTCTGATTGCAGGCCCATTTATGCTCCAAAATGATGAAAAACGTCCTGAATGAGCTGAAATCTGAACACAATGAGAACATGGTCTGCAGCTGTTCACACATGAGCTTAAACAAGGTTGATAAAACAGCTAATCCCCGATCAGTACGATGTAGCAGCCTTCAGACTCCAAGAGGCTGACTTTACAAATGAAAATATTCATTTTCTTTTTTGATCTCATTACACAGTTAATGTCTAAACTGGTTTATGATCCCATTATCTCACTGAGATGATAAAATAATGAAACAGCAGCCGCTGACATGAATTTTTATTTGTAAAATGGAGATTTCCTGCAGGATGAAAGGATGCTCTGCAGATCCGACACCCCTGCATTAATGAAGCCGCTTGCTTCCCCACGCAGAAGCTCTGTTTCATTTGCTTTGAGGGCTGCAACCTGCAGCGAGCTTTCTGATTGGACTGAGCCGAAGGGATGATTAAAAACAATAAACATGCATCTTCATATTCTTAATTTCACATTGCTTTATCATATTTAAGGATTTGTCCATGAAAAGTTTAAATTTGCAAGTACAAGCATAAAAGTAAGAGGATACTACTTCATGTATAACCACTCCTGACAGAACAGCTGAACCATTATGAGAAAAATAGCTCAAAGCTTCACTTATTATCCGTCCCATCAGGAAGCTGAAGATAATTTCAGATCAGTTATCGAGAAATAACAGGACTTACCATCAGTCTGGGACTTGCTGAGGAAGATGGTGCTGGCACGGGGATGATCTGAAGGGTTGTACTCCATGGGCAGGTCTGAAAAGAGAAGAAATCCAGTGATCGGGGAGATCTGGTAGAGTTTTTTGGACTAAAGCAGGAACCAAAGCTTTTACCATCTGAAGAACATTAGAATAAGAGGACTGATGGTTCAATGATATTTAGAAAATCCAATTAGTTTTTAAACTTGGTTAAATTACCTCAAACAAAGATGGAGTTCCCCAAGGCTCCATGTTGGGCCCCCTAATCTTCAGCATGTACTTGCTCCCTCTAGCTACTAGTTCTTCTTATTAGTATTGACTACAGTAATGGAGTTTTTACAGATCTCTCTGAAAAAAAAAAGTTTAAAACATTTCCATCAATTTAAATCTCCAGGACGGGTAAGAAAGGTCTGGAAAACCTCCTTAGACGATCTGAAGGGGGCGCTATCGATCACAGAGCTACACACTACCGTCCTGAGACGCTGATAATGATTTCATAGACATAAAGCGATTTATTTGAATGTTTTAATGGTTAAAAACTGGAGATTAATTATTAAGAATTTAAATAAACGGGATCCTTAAAATGAAAATAGGAATTAAGAAAATAATGATTTAAGTTTGAGACTGGCTACAGCCGGTGGTGATGTTACAGAAAGATGCAATGATCAAACAACTCAACACATCTTTTTACTCCAACGCTCTGCCTTCTCCATCAGACGTCTACGTGCCAAACTAAAAACAGCTACAGTCCCTGTAGTCCGGCCGATAGCCGATATCTGAGCCCAGAACAGATCGAAATCTGCTCAGTGACCTCCTTCTTCGGCCTGATTTCACTCCTCAGGACAAAGCAGAAATACGACTTCTGAAGTAAAGACACAGAAACTAATATCTGAGATGAATGCAGCGTCTTATCTGAACAGGAGCTCTGCTCAGGTCGTTTAATATCCGGGATAAAACTGAATTCTTATTAAGCTGCACCGGTTCTACTTCCTGTTAACACTAATATCTAACCAGCCAATCACACGGCAGCAACTCAACACGGTTAGTCATGAAGACAAGCTGATGAAGATCAACCTGAGCATCAGGATGAGGAAGAAAGGGGATTAATGGTCGGTGGTGCCTGTGTTTACTGGGATTTTCACTCGCAACCATCTCCAGGGCTTTAGCAAAGCAGCAACCTCCGGTTTTTAAACATGAAGCCCTACCAGAAGTGCCAAAAATTGTAGATCCCTCCTCATTTTTTAGGGGCAGCAGTCCCCCCCACCTCCTCCCCTCGTACTCTGAAAATTATTCAAAGGGTGGGAAAATTTAATCAAATCGAATATCTGGATTTTTTATTTCAACATTTTAAATGTTATTTTTTTGTGAAAAAAAAAAAAATCATTTTTTTTTTAAATAAGTGCAAAAATTTAAATTTAATTTCTATTATTATTTTTAACTTGTCTAGTTGAGCATTATAGCAACAGAATGATGGTCTGGCTGCTGTCTTGTTTTTTCCTCATATAAATTAAGAAAAAAAAGATTTAATAAAGAAATTTTGTTTTTCTTTACAAAAATCTGCAATATAGAACAATCACTAGAACTTCAATTAAAATCATTGGCAACCAAAAATTGTAAAGGAATCAAAATCGGTTGGAAAGTATATCGTCCCAGCCCTACTGTCCAGTATTCCCAGATTATTCCCGTACATCCTGCACCGCTGTCAGAGCGTCTAACATTCCCAGATTATTCCCGTTCATCCTGCACC
>JAVQJG010165708.1:0-13059 GCA_036024015.1 Craterocephalus amniculus
GACAGTCAGGACCCATCCCCCCATACGAAGGTGGAGAGAGACTACCCTTTCGTCCACCGGGGTAGACCCCAACACATAGGCACCAAGCCGGGGGGCAACCAATATGCCCACTCCTGCTCTGCGCCTTCCGCGAGCAACTCCAGAGTGGAAAAGGGTCAAGCCCCTCTCAAGGTTTCGGGTTCCAGAGCCCAAGCCGTGCGTCGAGGTGAGTCCAACTATATCTAGCCGGAACCGCTCAACCTCGCGCACCAACTCAGTCTCCTTCCCCCCAAGAGAGGTGACGTTCTATGTCCCAAGAGCCAGCCTTTGCAGCCGCGGATCGGACCGCCAGGGTCCCCGCCTTTGGCTGCCGCCCAACTCACACGGCACCCGACCTCTACGGCCCCTCCCGTGGGTGGTGGGTCCACGGGAGGGGCCGATATTCACAAAAAATTTGTTGAAATTGTTCACTATATCAATCATTGTATAATTTTTACTACTATCATCTGATAAAAAATCAGGATACGTTGACGTTGAGAATCCATGTTTGATTAAGCTATTTAATATATCCCAAGTCCCTTTTATATTGTTTTTATTTTCATATAATTTATGTCTATAACAAAGCTGTTTACTAGTTCTTATAATATCTGTTAATTTATTTTGATATCTTTTATACTTTAATTCTGCTTCTTTAGTTTTTAAGTTTAATGAACCATTTGTAGAGATTATTTTTCTTCTAACAAGCATTGATTATTCCTTTGGTGAGCCATGGATATGTTTTTTGTTTTTTATTTACATACAATTCTTTAATTGGACAGTGTTTTTTTTTTTTTTGTATCCGCTTCCAATCTCTGACCTAGATTCTCCTGTAAAAAAATTTCATCCAATTGGGATGTTTCTCATTGTTAGAATAATATATACATTTTTATTCAACCTTATTTATGTAGCAAAACAGTGCTAGCTATAAAACTATTTCATTATATTAACTGTTAAAAAAGTTCGGTTGGAATCCTACTTGAGGTCTACTGTCCAAGTTCTGTGAATCCTGACTGATTACATCTCAATATCTGCTCTGGTGGACAGAAAGGCTGATGCCATTAAAATAACCTGCACATAAAATATATTTGAACAATAATAAACACTTTTCAACATTAACCTTGTCCTGTTGCAGGAGCTCTGCCTTACAAGAAATGCTAAGGAGAAAAATAAACTGTTTGATTACACAACCGTTACACAGCTGCAGCTTTGAGAGAAAAACCTAAGCAAAACATTCATTTAATAAGAAGAAGAATTTTTAAACATCATGAAAAAGAAATTGGTTTAATTATGACAGGGCTTCAGAATAAAGAAGGATGAATGTTGAATGTAAATACAACTGTTTACACTGGAAACTCCACAGGGCATCTTTAACAGCACCAGCTCATGCTGCCAATTCATTTCAATGTTTAATCCTTCAGACATTTTAATAAAGTATAATTAGGCTTTTCTGTTGGTTCTGAGCAGTCTTACACACCCAGCACATGATGATTTTATTTAGGCTAGATTAGCTTTCCACTGAGAAATATTAGAACTTGATTTGCTATATCTTTTACTTCTACTATAACTGTAAAAAAACAACAACTTATAACTGTAAAAAATAGATAAGCAAAAGTCCAACTTTTGTGTATTTTGTAGTTGATGAAGGATATGAAGAGCATACCGCATATACCTGCAATATCTATCAATGGATTTTAAACTTTAAACCCTTTCCATTCCAAAAAAAAAGAAAAGCCCTAATTTCTTTATTTTCTCCCACAAACTTTGGCAGTCATGCTAAGTTGCACTAGGACCTCAAGTTTCCTTGAAATATTGGAACAATAAGGACAAATGCCTCTATTGCTCATCCAATTATTTAGTGTCTTATGGCTGTAAATGATGATAGTTGGGATATTCCCTATAACTGAAAACAACTACAACAAGCAAACCACCTTATCATTCATCCAAAAATGTAATTTGCACTTTGCACAAGAGCAAGTCCTGAATCCATAAAACTCTGGACTATTGAGTCCAGAACAATCATTCCCATGCTCGTGCTAGTTGCCATTTTCTTTCCTTCTTCTCTTCAGCCTGCTAATCGTCTCAGTTGTGCCTTGATACAAACTAGAACACCTGATTCCACTTAGTTAATCACCCTCAGAGGTACTTAAACCTCCAGTTTCATTCTGGCAAGTCTTTTCTCTGAAGTCCTGGGTCTCCACATATCAGTTCTTTTTTGTTTTGTTACGTAAACGAAAACTTCCTTCCCCAATCATTCTTGTCATGTTTTTTTGTTTTTCATCTTATCACCTCATGTTAGGAGTAATATGGGCCCTGCTTGAGTTTGCCATCCACTTTCTGAATTTAGCTTTAGGCCAAAAAGCCAAGAACTCTTTTTGTTAAACCTTCACTGTTCTTGTACACCTCCCACAGGCCATTGGCTTTAGTTTTAAAGAGAGAAATCTTGTATGTGGAACTAAGTTCTGTGGGAAAAGCTCATACTTATACAAAAAATACCTACAAACAAACCCTTAATAAGTACTGTGGTGCAAAAAAAAAGAAATCTCTAAGGCTGTAAATAATCCACTGATTACCATTAAAGATGTTCTTTCACTGTCATCTTCCATCTTGAAGCATACATTTAAATATTTAATCTACAAAATATTAACTTGATTCCTTCATGTTAACTGTAGTTTCTACATTTTTGCCTGGTAGACTATACTGAAAGGAAGTATTTGTCCTTCTGTGGTACCATTTTTCAATCTGATGACTAATTTATTGAACAGCCAAAGATTCCTGCTTGAGTATATATGTCGACAGTAAGAATTTAGAAATGCAACCCATTAAGCCTTTTACTACATTCACCTCCCATGTCACAAATGGACATTAAAGGCCTTTCTGTGTTGTGCTCTATTATGCACATTGTCTGATAACGTACTCTGTGATTGTGAGAATCACAGTAAGGGGCTAAATATGTTCTGCTTTAATAAATAAAAACTTGTCGCATCCTGTAATTTGTCACTTTCCATTCTTGCAGTTCACCTAACCTTGGCAAAACATAAGTTGCTGAGGTTCAAGGGGATAGAAACACACTAACTGTGGCCACAATGTAAGGTTGTGGCGCAAGAATCCAACAAAACAGAACTTATTCATAGCTCATACCCTTCTTCACATCTTTAAGAGAAGCAAGGATACAGCAAATTTCAATGTTATGATCTCTGTATCCCCCTTGCAAGGGAAATGTTGAATCTAATGAAGTGAGTGCCACACTGTAGTTTTTGCTTATTATCTCTATTTCATTTTGTTATTGGGTAGACGCAAGTGAAATGAGACTTCATATGAGCCACACTCATAGCTATTTAGTAAGGCTGAACAATGTTTGTATGGTTTCAAAAAAATCAAATGAGTCTCCACAGTCGGCCAGATTTAAGCGGACATTTGCACATACTCCCCCGGGAAATCCTTCCAGTCATTAAGCAGCAGTGGTTCTATGGTTAAAATGCACCACTGTTTTTAGGATTGTGCCTCATCCTTTAGTAATGCTGCCAGCATTTGGGGACCATTGTCTATGGGATGTTTGCCCTTCTTAAAACATTCATCAGGGTCATTTGAGTGATTTTTTTATTATTTTATTTTATTTTTTTATTCCCTTATTCTAGGGAGCCCTTTTAAAATTTGGGTTTCATTGATTGCTAAAGTGGAAATAAAGGGCATAAAAGGGCTTGTAATGTCTCTTAAATCAATTAACTATATTTTTGTATTTTCATGGAAATGGATTTTGATGAATAGTATGCTGTTGTTTTTTAATGTTTGAGCTATGTGGATGCTAAGATTTCAGTGATATCTTGATTATGGATTCACAGAAGTTGTCTGATATTCCCGCTTAGCAAACTTTTGCTGACTCATGCTAACACTACAACTTCCTATACCACCACAATGTTTCTGCTCATTCAAAGCTGTAATTGCATCCTCTAAATCTTGAAACTACTCTGATTTCTTTTTTTACCCACATCCACCTTGCTCTGGATTGACTGTTTTATTTTGAAGCCAGTGTTGTAAAGCAATTTGATGCAAGCAGAATCTCACAAACGCAACTATACAAGTTATTGTATAAGCAGTCCAACAGCTTAACATCCTTTTCTCAAGTCTTAATCTCCCAAACTCTTGTCACTGGATCAAAGCCAATTCAGTTATGGTTACTCTCTTAGATCAGTCTCTTTTAAGAACCACTGCCTTCACTCAAAATAGACCAAATTTGCACTTTTTCATCATTCTGTGAAAAGAAAAATCCAATATGGCTGTAGGCTCCTGATCGTGCCTGCTGTTTAAGATCAAAGTATTTTCTTTTCATGGTAGGCTACCCTGCATATTACAGTATGGTACATTCATGGACACGCAAGCATCCAGGCTGCTAAAACCTTTGTAAATAATTTCCATCTCCAAAGGTAGTGTGATTACAGTTTTACTCTTTAAACCCTCTTCTCTGGCGGTCATAATCAGGAGGATGAAACAGACTTGCTCTAATCGCGATGCATCTCTCTCTTCTGTCAAGTCAATAGATTGAATTCTGCACTTTTGTTCTTCTGATTTTGAGCAGCGGTAACTAAATGTTTATGACTTTACTCTGATCGATGTTTGGTTTCTTTTCAACACCCACCCCGACCCCCACCCGCAATTGCTGCTGCTCCATTTTTTTGTGTTGGGTTGAGCAGTGTTTTTTTTTTTTCCTTAAGGAATGAAAATGGTTGTTCCCAAAAGCTTTTCTCATTATTTCATTCTCAACAAAAACAACCAACTGTCTTTACTCCTTTTTTTTTTCATCTGGTATCCCGCCAGTGTCATTAAAATTTAAATGTATTTTCATATCCAGACCCTCATTTAGTGCTGTTTCAAACTATTTGCTAAAATGGGTCATGTGTCATTTTTTTTTCTTTTTTTACTCAGATACAAGCAGTAATTGTAGCAAATATTCTGTGAAAGCCAGGTTTAAAAGGGTAATTTTTGGCTCCACAGTCCACCATCTACAGCATCATTTTTCAATGCAGTCAATGACTCGCAGGGGGTTCTTTATATCTAAATGCTCTTCCTGAAGAGCAATTCCCACCATCAGCACTTCTCACACATGTTCTTGGCAACACAGATTGGGGAGTTAATTTTAAACCCGGTGTTTACTGTACAACAGGCTTCTTACACACTGATTTCAATGACAATAGCCCAAGTGTTGCGATAGTGTGTAGGAGGACTACTGGAGTGGCTAGAAAATGGGACATCAGCATAAGTACCGGAGAGATTGGGCCATTGTTTCTCCCTTTTTAAATATACAGAATTTAGCTTCCTGTGGATCTCCACAGACACCCAAAGAGGTCAAGAGAATGACATAACCATCCCTTGGAGAGGAAGAACATCTCTTGGTGCTGCCTTAAGCTTTTAATGCCCTCTTGCTGTCAGATGATAAACTGCAATATAAAATAGAGGACACTTTGAAAAGGCTTCCTGACTGTACACAGGGTTGAAAAGCATCACTCGTGATCCACAGAGCAAAATATTTAAGAGTGAAGTTTTTGGCTTTTACCTGATTTATGTGGATATGTTTGCCTGTACTTTTGTTGCACTGTGTAAGTGCAAACTTTCAAGAGGTTACATCCACCTTGAAATATTTGCTAGTGTAGTTTTAATCTAACAAGAGCATCTGCAGAGGTTGTCTCTTAAAAAACAGCAGGGTAAGGTCTCCTTACAGGGTTGAATCGATTACAATTAATAGCAGAGCCCATAAGGAAGAAAGGAAAGAACATATTGGTTGAAAATGTATTGTTTGAACATTTGAAAAGACAGTCCATTTTGCTTCATTGCCAGGCCAGATTCTTTTTATGTAGCCTTCTTATTCCTTTTATTTTCTTCCACAGGTAGCTTTGTACAAACATAGTATAGAAGAGAACAGCTGGAAGGTAAAATTTTCTCTAAACTGTTTCTCTAAACGACGTTCCAGTTAAGGGTGAGTGAACTGTTATTAAGTTTTCCTCACCAACTAAATGTCTTATGTCTAATGAGAGTTTTTACAATGACAAGCAAAACTTTTTGCAACTTGTTATGCCTTAATTTGGCATTAATTAATTGATAATTAATAATTAATTGACATTGATAGGTCATTAATTGATGCTAGGTCATACTTGAATGACCCATTAGCTTTTCAACCATTCGGTCCGGTTCAATATCCAATGGACCTGTAAAAGTGGGATACAGTTTGTGTAGTAGTTTAGTAAATGCTACAGTGCCGAAAAATAAAGATAAACATAAAAGTAACCAAATAAATATCAAGAAACTAGCTACAGCATGTCTGTGTAAGCTAGCTTGGAAAGTCATTAGCATCCCTGTTGACTCCAGGTGTTGTTTCATACAAACAAACTTGTGATGCTTTAGTTTTTGCTGTTTTGGCCCCCTACAGGCCAATACATTGATGAATGTTCATCAGCGTGGAAACGGCAAGTCACCCGGAGCAATGATCTCAAACGGAACTCATCATCAGATCACGTATTAAGTCCCGAAGACAGCTCGCATCCAGGAATAAATTAAATTAATAAAAGTCGCATTTTGGTTTCCTCAAGGCCCTGTCACGAATGATTCATAGCGTTGCTTATAGTCTGTCCTGTAAAAGAGAGAGAATCAAGTGTTTGAGTAACGTCCTGGTCCCGTATTAAATCAACAAGATGCGATTGGTAGTCCTTAAAACTACAATGTCGTGATGAATTGGCACACTGGGCGCAGGGGTTAATTGTTGCAGGTATGATTTTTGTCTTAAAGCACTAACACTGTTGGCTGACAATAATTCTGACCTAGATTATATTCCATCAGCAAAATAATTGACTGCCCAGGCTGCTGCAGCTCTTCAAGAAATATGAAACCTGAAAGGGGGGATTTGGTTGACGGATACCACTGTGCAGTGTGTAACCAAAAGATTTGAAAATAACTTCTGCTGCCTAAACCTATGTTCCTTCTGGCAGAAGGATTTAATGACTCACCCAAGATGACAAGCAACAGATAGGTTTTTCTTTTTTTTGGAGTTTCTCTTTCCTTTCCTCTCTCACCGAAGCATAGGATCATTTACTCCACATTGCAGCACAGTGTCAATGATTTTTCAATTTCCATGTTCCTCCCTGGGTTTCCTGAAACATATTGAGACTTCTAACTGAATAATGGCTTTTTCTGACTGTCATGGTGGCTTCTAGTTACAATTTACAACCAGCGCGATCTTCAGAGAGCACTACGGAATACATGTGTAAACAGCTGTATCAGAACATTGGTCGACATGGCAGTAAATCCCAAAATTGGCCGCTGTATGTCAAGCTGAGACATCCACCACTGCAACACTGCATAGAGGTTGGCTTTAATAATATTTTACTGTAATTTCTTATATAAATGACCTGCGGGGCTCCAGGTGTCATTAGAAACATACTTTGGCAGTATGTGTTTTATTGCCTCAGTTAATTTTATGAGGGCCGTTACGTTAAGTGGAGCTGTATGCTGCCAGCAATCATGCGGCTTGAATCAGTGGTTTATTAACATCCCCCGTCCAAAAATATAAAACAAAATTAGTAAAAAGAGTACTTTAGATGAAGTTTTGGTTTGCTGTAGAGGTTTGAGAAACCACTAGTACCATTTAACTTTGTACAATAATGAAACCTGAAGGCGAAATTGAAATGCAAAAATCATAACCTGTTTGACACTAAACTTTTTTCAATGTCTCCGACTAAAAGGCCCACTTGAGTAGGATTTATATAAATGACCCTGAGATATATATTTTGGGAAAAAAACTGTTGGTAAGCTTTCAAGAGTTGATGTTCAGCATGTTCAGAGTAATTTAAACTAAATAGCTTCGCGGGGGAGCTGGCAAAAAGCAGTATGGATATTTAAACTAACAAAAATTGGAGAAGACTTGGTTTTTGGTTAGTTTTTTTTTCTTTCATCTCTACCATGTTGACCCTGCAAGAGATTAATGTTGATGAAAAACAGTGGCGGTTATTTATAGCCGATAACAAAATTACAAAATACCCATCACACTTGAATCCTGCGGTGCTCCTCTGGGGGTTAAAAACGAACAAACTGGTATTATGTTGTGAGCAAAGACATGCACAGTTGGTTTAGTTCATTCAGCTCTGAAGCTGTTGTAGCTGATGCTCTCGTTGTGAGTGGGCGTACAATGAGAAAACCAACTGTTTTCATGGACAGAGTTTAGATCAACTCTTGTGATTGCCCTCAGATTGAGGAGAATACAGGAAATATTGGGCAAACCTTGTCATTGAACTTTGATATAATTTGTCCTTTTGTTACTGGTTTATTGTACAGTTCTGGAAAAGTTTCCAATTTCTTTTTTGTCAAAGTCCTAGATAATGAAAGTAAAGCTGTTTCTTCTAAGGTACGGCAAAATCTGAAATTGATAGGTTTTGTTTTTGCCATCAAATGACAGCCGATTTAAAAAAAATGGAGCGAGAAAGGAACCATTCCTGAGTAGAAACCTGTATACTACAACAGCTATAACTTAACATAAACAGATTTTAAAGCAAATTATAGCACCATAAAGGCCAACCAAAACAATTTTTTTCTCATCTGCATATCATACACTCATCTGGTCTTTCACAAAACAAATAGTCATTGAAACTAACAACAATTTTTTATACACTTTTTACTCCAGGTGTTTCTTTTTTGCCATTTATTTATTAGTGCTACTATTTACTTTATTCACTTTATTCTAGCTGCAAAGGTTCTTTCTTTTGTTATGTTGTTCTCAGACAGATATAGAAATTTCTTGTCAGTTGTTGATTGTCTTGCTGCTCCTGATTGGTCCTCATCATCAACTGTCCAATTGGTGGAAAGTAATCAAATATTACTTTCAGCATGTTGCTGAGAGTAAGTCACAGCCAGGTGCTTCTGATCGAATGCACTTGATTGATCCAAGTGCGCCTATAAAAGCAGATTTGGCAGTTCCCTGCTCTGCAGCATTCACATGTGCGTTACTGCCAAACATCAGCAGTGATCTTTTCTGCCCATTAATCTTGGAAAGGTGAAAAGAATATTTTCAAACTGTTTGGAGTCCATCATTCTGCTGTAAGAAAGATTGACAACTAACTTGAATGTTTTCCACTTGAAAATCTTCCCAGGAGCGGATGCCCCAGTAAAGTTTCCCCCAAGATCTTGACAGCATAATGATCAGAGAAACTGCATAAATAAAACCCAGAGAGTTCATGTATTATGTAAGGATACATAAAACCATAGATCTGAAAGATACTGTTTACCATGAATCCCTTTTTGCTCCAGACAATCCCGGTGACACACCAACATACCAGCCGCAAATGTTCCATGGCTCCGAGTCAATTTGCAAAGGTGACATGCAACATTTAACCTCCTTCCTCTTGATTTAAGGATTAAAACATGGACCCCTCACCATCAGTACTTTTTCATGCTGTGACTTTGCCTGCCATCTGCCTCGAACACTTAAAACCACTGCGCATTAACCCGTGCCCCTTACACATGATCAATAAAGCTCGAAAGGCACATGCACGAGCATGGGTGCGTGCACACAAACCAGAGCAGTGCCTTTTATCATTGAAGCTATTAACACCATGCCAAGATCAGTCACCCATGGCTCTTCCCTCTCCTATACAACTCCCCCCGCCTATGAAGGGTAAGTAGCATCTGCATTTAGGGTTGAATTTGCGTGTTTATGTATTCACACCTGCAGACCGTCACAGCTGGCATCGCACTGCATACACAGAAACCACTTACGGAGCCAAATGGTTCTAGAACAATCATTTAAAAACATGCGACGGCTGACATGGAAAGGATTGTTGACCTTTTTGGCAGAGAGGAGGAGATTCCTGCAGCAGTGTGATGGCAAGAATTCAACTGCAGGTTCACAGGGTTGTGCTCAGCAGCTATATCCTCCCCAGCAGTGCCATTAATAATGGGAGGCAATCTGCCTCACCGAGACGTGGGAAATGTAGTCATCTGTAGCACAGTGGTGTGACCAGCTAAATGCTGCTAATTGATATGGACAGCAGGAGCCTCTCAGTGTGTGGGATTAGAGGGTGGCGGGGCGGAGAGAGGCCGACTTGTTTTCAGGCTGTGATGAGCTCTCTGAATGTGGACCCAAAAAAAGGAATACAATTAATTCCTTTAACTGCTTTCTATCACGAGTATAGATCCCCACCCCCTTCCTTTTTAAGATGTATATGGAACTTAGAGACACATCTGTATTCAGCGAGGCCTATCTATTTTTACTCCCTGTCCGATGATTGATGTATCCTTTCAGCATATACACCCTTGCTATCAACAGGGATGAATAAACCACAGATGAGCAGCAGTCTGCAGGGAATACACACAAGTAGTGCCGGCATTTACAGTGGGAATTCACACAGATGTTTAGATGCATTCCTCTGATATAAATATAGTTGTACACAAATAGAAAATGCACAAGGGATCACACACATTTAATGTTGTCGAGCTGTGATTGTACCTCTAAATCTTTCCCATCGTTCAGTCTGGGGCATCTGTCATGGATGGCGGCTAGTTCGACTGCTTTGTGTGTGTTTTGTGAGTCTTTCATCTCCTCAACCTGTGACTCGACACACAACAGCCCCACGTCCATTCATCCCACATGCTTTGCAACAGATACAAGACAGGCAGCCCTGACCAGCGAGATGCATGTCTCTCATAAGACATGTCTATGCCCTTTGCTTGACAAGCTGATGGGGCTGGTTTTTTGAGAGTGATTGAGAGCCATTTGTGGCTATCATGACCAGAAGTGAGTAATGGAGTTGATGTGCCCCCTTTTGTTGAGAGGTTAAGATGCAATAATAAGAAGGAAATAAAGAGTGCAGTGGCAAAACGATCATGGGATACAGGGTCATGGGCTGGATGCTTCCTGTTCCAGTTTCAATGACCGATGTAATTGATCCTTCCTTTATTCATGGACAGACGATTTACGGGAAACTCACCTTGGAGTGGGGGGTGGGTCTTTTTATATACGGATGAGTTTTAGAGAGTAGGCAACTTGCTTCAGGGGACAATGCAGTATTTGAATGGGCTTCCTTGTGAATATTCTGGAGAGCCAACAGTGCCCTCTTGTGTCCAAATATCAATCCAACAACTTGAGGGAAAAAGGAAACATGACTCCTTTTTAACTTGCTGATGAGAGGTGAGCAAATTATGAGTTTTCAAGACTCAGCTTTTGTGTGAAAGTCTTCGATCTTTTGGATGGATGCATTGGAATCGGTCCGAAATTGTTGATTGACCCAAGGGGTTCGGTATGCAAGCCTGTCACTGCCAAATCACACTCAGCAGAGCATTTCAGATTCTGAGTTTCAGCACAGGCTTTCACACCTGAAACGATGGTTGTGGTTTAAGCTTAGTCAAAAGGCAAATTATGGAGTGGTGGGTTTGTGGTGACTCAGCAAGGCCTACTTGTAAATTCAGATCGGATCGTTTGCACATCCTCGTCTTCACTTTGTCTACTCGAGTATCGCTCCACCTGTCTCATTTGTCCTGTGTCAGCTGTCCTCAGTTCTCAGTGTCTTCAATGTGGTCTCTCCATTTTTTCGTATTTTTTTGGGAACAAGTGGCTTCCTTGAAGAAAAGGCAGTTGTTTGACATAGGCCTCTTGGGTATTATCAAACAAATACTGACACAGCCTTCAAAAGGATCAAATTATTTTACCACACTTGTGGATTTAGTTTGAGTCAATTCATACTGCCCTAAATTTCCGAAAATGTTCAAAAGCAGTGGTTTTGATTGCTAAAAAAAAACCTTTACGCCCCATTGTTCTTAGCCTCTTACCTACAATACCTGTTTTGGTTTATGTTAAAATCAAACATAGTTCTGACTACATTTACACTGTAGCCTGATCCATACTTTCTAGTCCATGTCGCCTTTAAAATTATTAGACTGATATGTTGCTTCCTTGAAAAGAAAACCACTAAATATAGCACTTTTTGCGTAATCAATATCTAAAAACCACATGTACTCTAATATGTTTTCATTTTTTCATTAGAAACTTTGCTTTGTTTATGCTTATATGAGAATCCAGACTACTCCAACCCTGACTTCCTCTGCGCAAAATGGTTGTAATCTTTTTAAATTTACTGCTAATCAAGTGATTCAAAGCAATAACAATCTTTTTACTCAACCTTTCATCATCAAAAAGAAAAAAAAAACACAGACATCTTATTGTAAATTTAGAAGCAAAGAAAAATCTTGTCTGGCAGGTAAACATGTAGGTAGGTTTGGTAACTTGCTAGCTTACAGAATGATAAAGGTTGGCTTCCTTCCATGCATAGTTTTGCTGTAAAGCAGTCTTACAAATGTGGTTGCAATACAACTGGAATGAACAAATGAGTCAAGCGAGGCTGGAAGGGGCAGCAGATGCTCCCTCTTAAGTGCTGCAATACAAGCCTAATAAAAAAAGGGCAAACACTGCAATCACTGCTGCTTAAGACCAGGTAAAAATGTGATTACTACTATACCCATGGGGGACAGAAGGAAAACCACTCACACCAGCTGAACCTCAAGTGGCATATAAAAGATTAGACCAGTTAAAGCTGATTTAAAAACCATTGATGGCTATAAAAGTCACCTAGTTCAGACCTGAGATTTACAAATAAAACAATGTGATGGCTATTAAATCACAAAAAAAAAATACAACAAAAGACTGACAAGTTTCATGAAACAATGAATTGCAGGCAAAACAGCAGTGGTCGATATCCTAAAACCTTTTTTCCTTGAAGACCCCTGTCATGCAGCTACCACTTCTCACCTTGTGCTGAAACCATGCTTGGTATTATGCTTTAATGAGCAGCTGCTAATCACAAATCAAATCAAATCAAATCAAACTTTATTTATAGCACCTTTCATGTACAAAAAAAGCATCTCAAAGTGCTTAACATAAAAACAAAAGGAAATTAAATAAAAACATGTTCAAAAACAAAATCAGTTCATCAGTTTTACATTTATCATCATAGACACAACCCAAACGCGCTCTCTCTCTCTCTCTCTCTCTCTCTCTCTCTCTCTCTCTCT